>JASDQU010373733.1:1832-13166 GCA_032191745.1 Picea mariana | reverse complement strand
GTGCTCGTTGTTGTGGTAACAATACACAAAACACTGCATACAAATAAAGCACAAGTTATCTACTTTGAAATCCATGCTTTATGCTACCACTTGGTTTCTCGATTTATTGAGGCATACAATGTTGAATTCTTGGATAGAGGCAATGCTCACTTGATAGAGGCAATGTCCACTTAGCGATAAGCTTGAGAAAATAGGTCAACACATAGAAAATTCAAATTATAAAACTTGTATATAATTTTGCAGACCAAATGTATGATATTCTTGATTTTTATGAAACATAAACTTCTACCAAACACAAGACAACTATTCTGTCAAAATTATTATTTTTCAACCATACACATTTTATGAACAAATATATGACGAACTACCAAAAAAAACAGAGATGAAATTATCTATTGAAATGGGAAGGCCACCAACAAGATGAGTAAGAAATTTCCACCCAACCATAGGTATTCCACAACTATCTTGGCACTTTTATCAATCTAAAAACTATCTTTCATGGCCGGTCTATTCTATATGGACTTGGCTCTCTTTTTTCTACTATCTAACACATAAAAACTCTCCCTTCCTCCTTTTCCAATAGTGACTTTTCCCCCATTTGAATTTCTCATGCATGCATGATAGTAAGAGAATCCTAATTCAACTTATTTCTAGTTCCAAGAATATAGGGGAGACAACTTACTAAATTTTAGAAAATGGTGGCTTCTATTGAGAAATTTGTTTCCTCCACTCATCTTAACCTCTTGTAACTTTGCAACTCAAATTTTGAAATGTTTGAAGGTTCAGGATAACATAAGATAGATGTTTTTATGCACAAACCCCCCTTAGACCCCCTCACCTTTCCCCTCTTGTGGTATCATAACCCCTATAGGAGCTCAAACTTAGTGGATATTAATCTTCTTCTTTATTACTGCAAAATAAAAAGATAACATATTCGTAGCATCATGGTATATCTACCCCATGGAGTTAGTGTAGAATAATTATAAAATATTCATGCAAAGTATTTAAAAATTTAATTATAAAGTCACTAAACTATTCTATGCATAAAACCGAAGTAGAAATAGATAATGTCCCTCACTATCATTCTTGTATCCCTCTTTGTTTTGGACACACCCCTTAAATTTCATCCAATTTCGAGTTGAACTTCTCCTCTTATGGCCAAAACAGGCATTTGGCTCCAGACCATTTTTTTGTAACCAATCTAATTTATCCTTCCCTCTTCTCTTCTCTTCTTTTTCTCTTCTCTTCCTTCTCTCTTTCTCTTCTCTCTTCTCTCTTTCTCCTTATTTCTCTCCTGTTCTCTCTTTTCTATTTCCCTCTTCTCTCTTCTTCTTTATCCTTTTGCTTCCCTTTTCTCTCTTATTTATTTGTTTTATTTTATTTTGTTTACAAGCCCCACCCATAGTCATCTACCCTCCTGGCACCATGACTAACCGTGGATGGGATAGGGGTCCCACTTCTTGTACCATCCTTCCATCTGGCACCCATTCATTGGCCATGGCGACTGGTAGGTCCCATTCAACACCCTTTCTCCCAGCACATGTGACTTGCTCACCCTTTTGATTGGACAACAGAGATAGAGGATGATCAACGGTCCACATCGATATTGAAGGTTTAGTTGCAAGGAGGTTAATGGCACACCCACCTCCAATACCACCAAACCTCCCTTTGCCTATATGTCACTCCCACATTCATTCGGGGGTTTTAAGACTTTGTGAAACCAATTTAAAAACCTTTGATACCACTTATGGTTTTGGAGCTCACCACCTCATTATCGTGGCATCAACATCACATGTCGGTCATACCACCACAAAATATATACCTCCCACCTTGCCACCATGGAAATCAATGTCACCATTGCCACATCACTTGCAGTGTGGCTTCCATGTCACTTTGTATGGAATTTTTCCCAAAAAGTTTTGAAAATTCAATTTTCACCAATATTGCCTAGTATAAAAAAAATTGACACACATCCCACCTTCAAATTCTAGTTATGCTTATTTCGTTGAATTAGACCCATACTATTGGTATTTCTCCTCCATACTCTATTCGGCAACCAATTCCAAGTGTAGTTTGACCAAAATTGTTCATAAATTTGTGGGGGGAGGGTCGATTCCTACATTTCCTAAATTTATCCGTGGTCGGATCTGCAACATTGCAATCTTAGTTAAATTGATACAATAAATTCTCAATTTAAATTCCTTGGACCAAAATTTGTTCCTATTTCATCCATTTACTACCATTAATCTGCCCAACGACAATTTTGAGCATGAATTCCTCATGAATTCACTCTGAAATTGGGGATTTTTACCCAATTTCACCATGGATGCTCACAATTAGTATTTCATCCAATTTCAAGCCTAGAAGTTAAATTGGGTATTTTTAATCCCTCAGCTCAATTTCCCCATTTTTTCGAGGAAATTTCCTCAATTTCGCTTGGGGGAAATTTCGACAATAATTTGCAAGTGTACTTGAATATCACCTCTGCAATTCTCTACTTCAATGTGTTGACTTTAGCCCATGCAATATCATTGTTGATTCTGTGTCTCTAATAGAAAATTGTATCACCCCCACTACTAACCCATAAAAATAAATTTTATTTTTTTGATATCATTAACTAAAAAGTATGCAACGGGCTAAAACACCCATGCATATAACAACAATTTCAATAACATAAATGCATCTAATTAAACATACACATAGAAGTATGTAATTACTCAAAAACAAAGATTTTATGCATAGCAATTTAAACCCATAAATTGTAATTTCCCCTAGCTTAGTCGAGGAACATTACATGTGGAAAAACCCATAAACTCAAAATTTTATGCTAATTAATCTTGTAGTTTACCAGCTACACGAATACACACAGAATTAATTGTTTCACTACCTTTAATTTAAATGAAGCTATATCATGTTGAAATAAGCATGAATGAGGATAATTAACCCAATACACAATAGCATATAAACTATTCTCATACACAGAGTTAAAACACAACAATTTAGCTCATAAAATAACATAGATAAACATGTATCTTTTTCAGAAGAATTGTGCAACCATATACTTGGGACAAATGTTCCACCCAACCATAGAATTGATGTTATAGTTCTCAACAGTAAGTCATCCCTAAGATAGAACTAGGAATCCTTAAAAGAGGGTGTCTCTCATAGTCCACTCATATCTCAAATATTCCACAACCCACTGGTATTCTCCTACAATTATCCTAATTTTTGAAAGTTCTCTTCCTCTTAACCTTCCCAATCCAAGGAATCTACCCCTTTGCTTCTCTCATTCCATCGGATGTCTCATCCATTTACCAGGGTCTCTCTGGCATAGGTAACCAGGAATATCTCTATTTGGAACTCAACGGAACTCACTACAAGGAAAACTACCAGCAAAACAACAACAATCACTTGTTGTTAAAATACAACTCACACATGAGTTCACTCTTCAGGCTTGAAAACCTAGTTCTTCTACAAGCCTAACAACTTGCTTCTTTAGTCTTCAACGGCTCCAAAAATGCTCCAAAATTTTCCCTCAATTGTTGTTACACCTCCAAGGCTCCTCCTTTTCCATTTTCTCCCGCTGCTCATCCAAAAATATGACTATCCAAAACTATCTATTCTGCCCATACGAATTTCCTCTCTTTCCCCAAAAACGTTGACTCTTACTTCTCCTCAATGTTGATTTTACTCCAACCCCATGCTCCCAATAAATATGGAATGCAACTTCTCACACACACTCGCCTACATGTATTCAGTGATTGGACTCTCATTCTCTCAAACAAAAAATAGAAGGTTTATACACAATGATAATAAAATTCAGGAATATGGGTTTGGATTAATACCCACAAATATGTTGAACTTATGCTTATATTGAGAGGGGGGTGAATTAGTATAAGATGTTTTTTACTTTAAAAGAGAATTCATCAATCATTCACTAACTTTAGAACAACAAATGCATGTAAACTCAAATAATTGTACATAAAGTTTAATTTGGAAACCCTTGTGGGAGAAAACCACAAAAACTTGTGTTTCTAAATATCTATAGGCAACAAACTGCTTTTACAAACCTTGTAGGCACAAACCTACTAGAGACACCAATCTCTTCAGACATGCACTAACTCAACAAGATATTGTGTAGAAACCAACCTACTTTAACAAAACTTTTAGGAACCAACCTACTAGAGACATCAATCTCTTCAGTTGAGCACCAACTCAAAAAGATATTTTGTAGGCACCAACCTACTATAAACATAAATCTTTTCATTTGAGCACCAACTTAGAAAGACATTATGTAGGAACCAACCTACTAAAGACACCAATCTCCTCAGCTAAGCACCAACTCAATAGGACCTTTATAGGAACCAATATAACATCTTCATACATGGAGAACTTATGACTTCACTTTCATTTTTCATACTTCATGCAATTCACAACATCATCATACCCTTAACTTTCATTTTCCAACTCCTCCCCTTGCTTCAAACCCCAAACATAGATTCAAACCCTAGTCAAATTTAGCCTTCATTCCCTAGAAAACATCATAGCATCATTCCTAGAATATAAATCCAAACTGCAGCATCACAATGTAAAATCGTTTCACTTTACAACAACATAGACCTTAGTCCTCCATAGTCCACCCTTAAAACACCAAGAAAAATTCTCTTGCACACCTTTAGACCCCAAGAATACTCCTCATCTCCTCTTGTGCACCTCATATCTCTTCTACACACTTCACTTTCTCTTCTTTCTTGGATTCTCTTCAAATGTGCACTTATATCCTTTATTTATAGTGTTTATGTGTTCACTTATGGGCTCAACTTGCAAAATGGTATGGGTTGAACTGTACTTGTTGGCTAGGACTACCTAATAAAATATTTCATATCTCCTCATTCCAATGGATTTAGATGGAGTTTCATATACCATTGGAAAGGTCTCAGAATAAAATCAACCGTATATCATATGCTCTAATTTGAGCTAGGTCTTCAAAGTAAAAAAGATTTCAAATATAGGGTATCCAAACTAAGCATCAAAAATCCAAAAACAATATTTCCAACAATCTATCTTGAAATCTTTATCTTGGACATTTGTAGTCTCTCCCTATCTTTGAAATGAATGACAGAAATATTGTTGTAAAAAACTTTTGGGTAAGAACTGTGTAGAGTTTTTGAAACGTCCAATGGATCAGATTTCTTTTGTCCCTGATGATGGATGGAGTGTCCACTCGAAACATTGGAAATTTCAAAACCTCTACACAATTCTTATCCAAAAGGTTTTTACAACATTATGATTAACTGTGGAAACATGCATTTTCAGACAACAATATTTCCAAAAAAATAATTTCCCCCTTGGACCCCTATTAGACACTCCCTTCTTTCGTGGAACAATCAACCCCCATCTCTATCCATGTCCCTCAGTAGCTAGCATAACATTTTATTTACTAAAATTTAGAAAATAAATTCTCATAGTACATCACTTGGCAATAGACACATTTTATATCTACATTATTCATTAATTAAATTGGGGATAATAGTGGGGATGTTACATTCCCCCCCCCTACAATTTTGCACCATCCTTAGTGCACATCACAATGCCAATATAGATGTACAAATTTTACATCATAATATTCAGAAATAAATAAATAAATAAAATTACAATATGTTTACACTCCAATAATTGTTCCAACTATAATATCTTGTTCTTATCAACCTGATAACTCAAGGAATGCACCCCCTTCACTACCCTCATTCCATCAGGGTGCACCATTATTTTATCATGGTTGTCAGCACAGGTGACCAGAAATTTTTAGATGTCGTTTTAGAACTCTAGTTGCCCAAAAATGGAGTCTTGCATTTTTAGATTTGTTTTTCTTAAAAAATTTCAAAACATTATGGGTACTCCTCCCGCATAGTTTCTTCATGCTCCCATTTTGCGTCTTTAGGACCGTAGAAAATCCATTGAACCTTTACTAGGACAATAAATGTGTTCTTGATCACTTTGAATTTTCAGTCTAGTATGCATACTAGTTCCACCCGAAAATCGTCTTTATTCTCCACCTGGATCACAGTCCAATCAATTATGTGGTTAGGGTTAGGCACATATTTATTTAATAATGAAACATGAAATACATTATTCACTTTCATGGATGCATGCAATTCTAGCATGCATGCAACTGGGCTTATCTTTTCTAAAATCTCAAAAGGCCCACAGTATCTTGCTGCTAACTTTGGGTAGTAACCCAATCTTAGCAAGMTTCTTTTCTATTTCACTTATATAAATACATGTTCACCCACTTTAAAATATCTAAAAACTTTGTTCTTGTTTGCATAACTCTTCTTCCTATTATGGGAAGCCTTTAAATTATGCCCAATCCTTGTCATCTACTCTTCCATTTTCATCAACAAATTTGGCCCAATAATAGCTCTATCAATTGGGTTATCTCAATTCACTTGTGTGTTACACTTCCTTCCATACAATGCTTCAAATGGGCCCATCTTTAATGATATATAATACCCTTTACTGTAAGAAAATTCCACTAAGTGGATATAATCCTCCCACTTTTATGGTTGGTCCATCACATACATTCTGAGCATGTATTCAATTATATTGTTGGTCCTCTATGTTTTCCCCTCTAATTCTGGGTGATATGTAATATTGAGATTTAAATTTATCCCAAATAATTTGAACAAACCTTTCCAAAAATTGGATGTAAACTTTGGATCTCTATCTAAAAAAATTGCCTTGGGCACTCCATGTAGTCTGGAAACTTCTTTCATATAGATCTATACAATATTTGTCGTCTTTTATGTATCATTTACTGGAATAAAATGTGCATCCTTAGTCAATTTATCCACCACCAGTATGATGGATTCATGTTGCTTCATTGTTCTCGACAGCTTGTTAATAAAATCCATTGTAACTACATCCCACTTCCATTATGAAATGGGCAATGGGTGTAGTAGCNAATAAAATGTGCATCCTTAGTCAATTTATCCACCACCAGTATGATGGATTCATGTTGCTTCATTGTTCTCGACAGCTTGTTAATAAAATCCATTGTAACTACATCCCACTTCCATTCTGGAATGGGCAATGGGTGTAGTAGCCTCGTTGTATGTCTATGTTTAGTATTCACATTTTGGAACTCTAGGCATATGGTTATGTAATCAACCACCTCTTTCTTCATTCTTGGCCAAAAATAATTGCTCTTCATAGTTGTAATTGATTTTTTGTATCCTAGGTCTCTAGCATATGGCACATTGTGCATTTCTCCCAGCACTATTTTTTCGTCTCTCTAGAATTTGGCACATACACTTTGCCTTTGTACATGAGGATTCCATCCCCTTTTAGCTCATAATATTTAAATTTATGTTATACATTGTCTTGTTGTAATGTTTTTCTTATTTTCAAATAGTCCTTATCTGAATTTGCAGCCTCTAAAATTGTGTCTTTAAATTAGATTAATACATGTTGATGGATGCATCATGCATTTCATGTGCTCTCATGTTGAGTGTATTAGCCACTTGATTATATTTACCTTTTATGTGTTTAATTTCAAAGTCATACTCAATAAGAAATTTCAACCATATAGTTTGACTAGCATTTGATGTGGGTTGTCCAAACAAATTTTTTAGACCACAATGGTCTATCCTTAGTTCAAATTTTCCTCTCCATGAGTTAATGCCTCCACATTTTTAGTGCATGAACAATGGATGTCAATTCTATATCATGGGTATCATAATTCCTCTCATGCTCTTTTAATTTTACAAAAAACTCGTAGCACACCACATGATCCTTTTGAGTGAGGACTCCCTCAATCCCTTCATTGCATGCATCAATGCACACCACAAAAATATTTATCCAAATATGCAATCTTTAATATTGGATCACTTGCCAAAAGGTCTTTTAACTGTTGAAACCTCTCTCCACATTCGGAAGTCCATTCAAATTTCACTCCCTTCCTTTGCAAAGAAGTGATTAGGATTGCAATATATGAGAATCATTTTATGAATCTTTAGTAATAACCTGCAAAACCCATGAATGATCCAACATATATCACATTTCTTGGCATTTTCCATACTCTAATGGCATCTATCTTCTCGATATCAATTGTTATCCCATCTATTGAAATAATGTGCCCCAAGTAATGAATCTTATTTTGATAAAATATGCACTTACTTAGCTTGGCATACAATTTGTGCTCTCTTAAAACTTGCATCACCATTCTTATATGTTTCTCATGTTCTTCTTCTATTTTTCAGTAGATTATTATCTCATATAGGAACACAATCATAAACTTGTCTAGGTATTCCCTGAACACTCCATTCATCACGCACATGAAAACAACTTGTGTATTTGATAGCCCAAATGATTCTATCATAAATTCATAATGCTCATATCTTGTTCTGAACATCGTCTTGCTAATGTCTTCTTCTTTTATACTTACCTGGTGATAACCTAACCTCAATTCAACCTTCCCAAAGATTCTTCCATATTTCAATTGATCGACTAGATCATAAATCCTTGGAAAACGATATTTGTTGTTTATGGTGACCTTATTTATCTATCTGAAATTAATACACAACCTTAAGGTTCCATCTTTCTTCTTCAAAAAAAGAACTAAGGCACCCCAATGTGACACACTTGGGCATGTATACCCCTTATTTAATAGTTCTTCAAGCTGCATTTTCAACTCCTTCAACTTTGGTGTGAGCATTCTGTAAGGTGTCTTGGATATTGGGGAATATTCTGGCACCAAATCAATAGAGAAATCAATATCTCTCTTTGGTGGTAGTCTTGGGATTTCTCCAAAAACATCTTCAAAATCCCTCAATACTAGAGGGTCTTCAATTTTTTCCACTTTATCCATATTTGTCTCTTCCATATGGGCTACAAAAATATGGCATCCCTTCCTAAAATTATTTTTCATCTACATGGTTTAAATTTCTCTAATAGATACAACTCTTGGAATGTCTTGAACCTTTCCTTTCTTCCCTTCTTCATCAAGACAAGTGATTCTCTTGTTGTAATAGTCTAGGAAAACATGGTGTTTTTCCAACAAATCCATGTCGATTAGACAGTCATATGAACCTAATGGGATGATGTTCACATATACCCTTGTGATAAGTTCATTCATGTTTATTGGGCAATCTTTAACTAGCTCATTGATTTTCCTTTTAGCCCTTATGGCTAACTGAACCAACCAATATTTTGTATGCTTACTCCTTTGTAAGTAAAATATTTCAATGATGTTAGGAATTATGTAACTACGGCTAACTCAATAATCAATTAAAATTTCTATGGGTTGGTTATCATTCTTACCTTTCACTTCAATCATGCGGGATTGTTATTTTTCATGATTGTTTTCTAAGTCTGCACAAATCCTTGGTATGTTTCCTCCCATGTCTTCCACTATTTCATCCTCCTGAATGTTGTGGATATTGATATTATGGTAGCTGTGGGAGGTATTTACCTCCACGTGTAAACACTAATGAGAATAGAATATCCCGGGAAGAAAGAAGTAACCCTAATGAGTTGGCTAATAACCCTAGAATACATGTCATCTCAAGAAGATAATTTGTATTAGGTTATTAGTCTCCAAGAGAAGAAGTCTCTAGAAGAAATAATATATATTGAATATACAGATACCCAGAATGAGAAGTCGACCCAAGAAATTAGCTAGAATTACTATAAATACAGGAGGCCAATCTTCATTCTGGCAAACATTCTCATAATTGCAGAGCAACACTTGTGCACACTGCAGTTGTCCAGTTTGTGTGCAGGTTTGGAGGAGAGATGTCGTTGCAGCTAGTAGATTATGCTTTGGCTTGGACTGTCTCTTGGTTAGGGTTTGGACTATCTGATCAGCTCTTGTTTGATGCACTATCCTTGGGGAAAGGTGCACTACCCTTTGTTTAGCTATCTAGCCTAGGGTTTTCTTTCGGAATGATTCTCTGTCAAGGTTAAGATGCTCAGAGGGTGGCTTTGTCCTATGGTTGGGTGACAATAGTGATATTGTCAATGGTAAAATGAGCACAACCATTATATTCTTACAGGTTATGGACCCACACCTTCTGTTGATACTAAGAGGGGGGTGAATCGGTATCAAGTACAATGTAAAACCTTTTTCAACCTATACTTAAACCATTCAATTATATCCAATGAGAAATGAACAATAGTATAAGAGTTACACCAATACACCACAATACACCACACACAATATATGAGAAATAATCAATAGTTATTGTTCAAAGGAAGTAATGACTTCCAAAGGTAGCTACGGCTTCCAAATGTAAAGGGAGGGATAAACCTACAAGAGGAAGATACAATCCTCCAATATCAAGAGATATTTGAACTCTCCATCCTTGCCCCTTCCTTCCACCCAAGAATTTATGAGAGATAATAAAACTTTACATTAAAACATCACCATCAACCAATCATCACATAGAACCTGATAATGCTTCCTGAGACTTCTTCAATTTTTGCAATTCTTCAATTTTTGGAGTAATTTGATCCTATAGATAATATTACTCAATATATTCTCTGAAACTCCTCCAAGTTTCACTCCTTGAATCCTCCCCAAAAAGAAGTTATAGAGAGAATGGTAGACCTTGTTTAATTCTGGTTTATTCAAGAGACCGAACTTGTACAGAATTCCCCGCGCTCAATATTTACATCAAATTATGAAACTTTCACACAAGAAACTATAGTACGTACTCTTTCCAATGAAATTTGTCCCACATCATTTGGATTCTCAATGAAGAAGTTATGACTGTTTTACCTGGAACACCTGTTTATTGACTAGCTTCAGGACTGGTCACAAACCCTATCTTCCATAGAGTGTATATCCATAATTATAGTGAATCAAGAGTTGAACTTTTTACCACGATCACCTTGATATGTCTTCTCAATACCATAGCAACTTCACCATCTGAATCATTCTATAAAAAACGTTATAGAAAAAATGGTAAGATGACCAGAAAATAACATACCTTAGAACACATCACCAAAAGACTTCATCCTCCCTTGAAATCCGGCCTTCTTTACTTCTGATTTCCTCTAAAATTTGACTTGTGTATCAAATGAATGTATAATGATATTTATTTATACCATTTATGTCACTTCCTTTTAACATTAGGGTCGACCTGACAATTTCTTATTTTGTAATTTTTTTCTTTAATTATCTTCAAGGCCTACATGTACTTCCTTCTTCAATTCACTTTGTCATCTTCAAAAATTCATTTCTCCTCAACCATGAGGATCCATGTGATGTGCCACATACCACCGGAAACAAAATGATGTATACTATCCATCCATGGGTCTTGTATCTACATG
>JASDQU010373732.1:119301-134100 GCA_032191745.1 Picea mariana | reverse complement strand
GTATAGAGACTATGCCTTAATAACTCAAGCTATGAATGTGGTAGAACCTTTAAATTATGAGCAAGCTAAAGACCACAAAGAATGGATGAATGCCATGAAGGAAGAATATGACTCTATAATTAAAAATGAAACATGGGAATTGACACAAATGCCTGAGAACAAAACCCCCATAGGATCAAAGTGGTTGTTCAAATATAAATTTAATGTTGAAGGTAGTATAGACAAATACAAAGCTAGATTGGTTGCCAAAGGTTATTCACAAAAAGAAGGGATAGATTATGAAGACACTTTTGCTCCTATAGTAAAAATGAATACTGTTAGATTAATGATTGCATTGGCTACCAAGAACAATTGGCAATTGCATCAGTTAGATGTCAAGTCAACATTTTTGAATGGATAATTAAAAGAAGAGGTTTATCTTGTTCAACCGGAGGGATTTGTAAAGAAAGGAAAAGAACATCTTGTATGCAAGTTGAAGAAAGCTTTATATGGACTTAAACAGGCACCTAGGTCTTGGTATGAGAAAATTGATACATTTTTCTTTCAACAAGGCTTTATAAAAAGTAAAAGTGATCCAAACCTGTATATCAAGAAAGATAGAAATGGTCAAATTGCTTTGATTTCTCTATATGTGGGTGATCTGATCATAATAGGAAGTGATACTAGGATGATTGAAGAGATCAAAATAAAGTTGTCACAACAGTTTGAAATGAAGGATCTTGGACATTTACATTACTGTTTAGGTCTTGAGGTATGGAGAGAAAATGGTAAGACATTAATCACACAAAGAAAATATACAAAGGAGGTACTCAGGAGGTTTAATATGAACACATGTAAGCCAATATCTACTCCATTAGAACAAAATGTTAAGCTCAACAATAATGATGACTCAAAAGAATTGGATGGTACTTTGTATCGACAATTGGTGGGAAGTCTAAATTATCTCACCACAACTAGGCCAGATATTGCATATTCAGTTAGCATTCTTAGCCAATTTATGGCTAAGCCCCTTGAGAATCATTGGAAATCTGCAAAGAGAGTCCTTCGATATTTGAAAGGGACTATTGATTTTGGTATTGAGTATACTAATGCTTTTGATGTTGAGTTGATAGGTTTCTCAGATTCTGATTGGGCAGGAGATCCAGATGACAAGAAGTCTACTACAGGATATGCATTCAGTATTGGATCAAGGATCGTGTCATGGAGTAGTAAGAAACAACCAACTATTTCTTTGTCATCCATTGAAGTTGAGTACAAAGCATTATGCACTGCCACCTGTGAAGCAATTTGGCTAAGGAGGATACTTGAAGATGTTGGAGAAAAACAAAAAGTACGAACAATCATCCAATGTGACAACCAAAGTTCCATCAAACTGGCAAACAACCCAGTGTATCATGCTAGGTCAAAGCATATTGAGACACACTATCATTTTGTAAGAGAAAAAATACATTCAAATGAAATTGATGTATTGTATTGCAACACAAATGATAATGCTGCAGATATATTTACAAAGCCTCTTGGGAAGGCTAAGTTTGTAATATGTAGAGATAAGATAGGTGTTGTAAAGGTTGTTTAATTAAGGGGGAGTGTTAGAAATTAATTAAACAACCAGTCTAGTAGTTGACAGAGATAAGCCTGCAATAAATGCACCAACTTCACCGACTTCGGTAAACTCTTGAAAGAACCAGAAACATATGGAAGAAGCAATTCCAGCCATTGATCTTGAAACTAATCAACGGTGGAGCTCATCCCACCATTGTATAAATACTCATGCCTCTAATGCAATAGACAAGATGTTTTGTATGTTCTTCATGTCTCTTTGTGTGTGTGAGTTCTCTGATTGTAATATTAGCACATCCACATCAATAGTGGATCATCTTAGAGAAACTAAATAAGTGGTCTTCCCGTATGCCCCAAATTTAACAAATTGTCGAATTCAAAAAGAGGTAGAGGTAAAAGAGAAGGGCTCAGAGATGCCCAAGCAGCCATGTGCCTGCATGATCAAACGAGTTTGTTTCTTAATTTTTCTCACATTTTTTATAACATATGGAAAAATATTCATTATAAATCATTAATAACAAATTATATTTAGGTACTTATAATCTTCCACCATTTGAATTTGGGTTTTTAATCTTTCCATGATCATAATCTTCCACCATTTGAATTTCAGTTTTTAACCTTTTCATGAATCTACTTGCACAACTAAATTTTGTTTTTTAACCTTTCCATGAATCTACTTGCACAACTGAAACACAAGAGAAAACCTAAAAAAAAAATAGTGTTTACAAACCAGTGGCGATTTTACAAATTGAAATCAAAATAGAAGGATTCTCACATTAAACTGCATTCAATCTTATAAATCTGAGAGTCACTGAGATCTCTATTTTGACACTAACACTTTTTATTGTTGAGTTGAATATTCAAATAAAATATCTATATAGAAGAATGTAATATAAATTAACATTACATTAATTTGTGGTGTATGTGCTTCTCAATATGACTAATACTATAAGCTATTCATCTTTAATGTCATGTACTAGCATGTTGAATTTCTCATATTGGAAAATTTGTAAGTATACACATACTTACATGGAGATTGTGTGACATACATGAATCTAGCTACCTGATTTCCTAAACCATATTATGTTACAGGTGTGTAAGAAAAGTCATTTACCTTAATGGACTCAAAGCTTTAAGCATTCCCTTGAGCATTATATCAGAATAATATATGTGTTTGTTTGTGGCTATGGCATGCGTTGATCTACATCCCATTGTGAGTAATTAGATCTACTGTTGTGCCAATGACCTCATTATCATCAACTTGTTGGGCATCCAGATATTATAAAATGTAAGTGAAATATTAATGGCAATTAGGGTTAGACAAAACATTTATGAAAAACGCTTTTCCGTCCCAGTGTCATGAAGCTTTTTCCATGCAACATCTAGATCCCGAAGGGTTGTAGGATTCTAACCATCACGAAGTTTAAATGGTGTGTGAGTGGAGGCATACAAAAAAATTTGTCTCGTTCCAAGGAAATTTCCCCACCATTGTATTGGAGAGATTCTTATGGGTGGTAAAGAACCCTAACAATATCCCACGTGACAAAACAAGAAACCGTGCAAGAAACAAGAAACCAGAGTAGACAGATCGGGAACGAGAAAATGCAGAGTGCAATTGTATTAGATGATAAGATAAACTTATAAAGAATAAAAATAACAACCAAATCAAGAAGTAAGAAAAAAATCCTAACAATTGGTACAACTGGCCAGAATAGCTAGCAGTGTACAGTCACACGTTGTTGAGGTTACAACTAACACTCCCTCTTAAACTCAAGAGTTAAAAACATCAACACTGATAATCACCAAGTTTTGCCTTTGAAAATCATGAATGGTTTTTCCTAATGTCTTTGTAAATATGTTTGCGAGCTCATCTCGTGAGACATAAAATTGAAGTGCAATTTCACCATTATTGACTAGCTTGCATATGAAGTGATAGCGAGTGTCAATGTGCATTTTTTTCTTATGAAAAACATGGTTTTTTGATAAAGCAATTGTTGAAGTATTGTCACAGAAGATAGGAGTTGGCTCCTTTTCTGTATGTGACATGTCATTCAATAGTCTTCGCTACCACACAGATTGACAGGAAGTTGAGGTAGCAGTGACATACTCTACCTCTGCAGAAGATATTGAGACAATGGGTTGCTTCATTGATGCCCAAGAAATCAGATTCGTGCCCAGGTGAAAAGCATACCCTAAGGTGTTTTTCCAGTCATCTAGGCTTCCTGCAAAATCACTGTCAGTGTAACCAAAATGATGATTATCTTCAGACTAAGTGTACCATAAACCAAAATTGAGAGTGCCAACAACATATCTCAGAATCCTTTTGGCCATTTTCCAGTGAAAATATTTGGGAGATTCCATGAACCTGGAAACAAGGCTGGATGCATACATAATATCATGTCGAGTTGTTGTAAAATACAACAAGATGCCTACTAAACTTTTGTACAAGGTAGAATCCACTGTAGAGCCTTCATATTGCTTGTTCAATTTTGTGCCTAGGGGCATAGAAATTTTTGTTGGATTGTAGTCTTCCATGCAGAATCTTTTGATGATGTCTGCTGCATAATTTTGCTGACAAAAAAAAATCCCTTTGGTTGATTGGTCAACCTCAATCCCCAAAAAATATTTCATTATGCCAATATGTGTCATCTCAAACTCAGATTGCATGGAATGCTTAAAACTGGTTAACTCAATATTTCCAGTATCATGTCATCAACATATAGACAGACAATCAAAATTTTACCTTGTTGATATGTTTTAGTGTAAAGAGTTGGCTCATTTTGGATTCTGTTGAATCACTCTTGATCAAGTAAGTATCAATTATGTTGTACCAAGCTCTTGGATCTTGCTTTAATCCATACAAGGATTTATTCAACTTATACACTTTGGATGGCTACTTCTTGACTTAAAATCCAAGTGGTTGATCCACATAGACCTCTTCTTCTAAGCCACCATTCAAGAAAGTTGAATTGACATCAATATGGTATACCTTCCATTTGTGTTGAGTTGTTATCGCTAAGAGAGTCCTTACAGTGTCCAACCTTGCTACTGGAGAAAAATTTTCACCATAATCAATACCTGGTTGTAGTGAGAATCCTTTGGCAACAAGTCTTGCTTTGTGTTTTTCAATCTTCCCCTTTTCATTGAGTTTAGTCTTGTAAACCTACTTGACACCAATACTTGTCTTTTGTTTGGGCAGATCAACAAGATCCCATGTCTTGTTCTTCTCAATCAAGTCAATTTCTTGGTTCATGGCTTGAACCCAATGTGTCTCTTTAGCTGCCTCTTTAAAAGATGTAGGTTGACATGAATTCATGCAAAAATATTGTGTTGATCAATATCATCCAATTGTTGATGGATCTCTCTCAAGCTTCAAGTTCGCTGATTTTGAATTTTAGGGGATGAATTTCTTCTTGAAGAAGAAGTGTTCTGAGAACTTTCAGATTGTCCTTGTACTTGCAATCTTGGAAGGACAGACTGATGTGTTTGTTGTCGTGAATTTTTTGTGTTTTCAGGAAGTGGTAGTAATGGATTCTGATTGTCCATAGGGCGATTTTGAAACTCACTCCAGAACTGATTTTCAAGAAATTTGACATCCCTACTGAGAATGATTTTCTTTGAAATTGGATTGTAGATTCTATAGGCTTTGGATGTCTCACTGTAGCCAACAAAAATGCATTTCTCACTTCGATCATCAAGTTTCCTCTTCAATTCAGAAGGTATCTAAGCGAATGCAATGCATCCAAAGGTCCTAAGATGAGAAAAATTCAAGTTTGTCCCACTCCATGCTTCCTGAGGGACTTTCATCTTGACACTAGTGGTTGGGGATCTATTCAAGAGATAAACTGAGCATGCTACAGCTTCAGCCCAAAATAAATTTGACAAACATTTCTCTCTGAGAAGGCTCCTTGCCATGTTCGTGATAGTTTGATTTTTCCTCTCATCGACTCCATTTTGTTGTGGAGTATACCTGGTTGTGGTTTGCATGATTATGCCATGTGGTTTGCAGAAATTTGAAAATTCCGATGAACAGTATTCGCCTCCTCCATATGACCTGAGAATATTCACATATTTCCCACTCTATTTTTCAGCTTCAACCTTGAACTCCTTGAACTTTGCAAAGGTTTCAGACTTGTGTCTGAGGAAATAGATACATATTTTTCTGGTAAAATCATCAATAAATGTTAGAAAATAAAAGCTACCACCTATTGACTTTGTTTTTGTTGGTCCACATAGGTCAGTGTGAACCAATATTAAGTGTTGTTTGGATTGAGTGGAGGACTGTGGAAAGCTATTTCTCTTATGTTTTCTGAGAATGCAAGAATCACATGGTGGATTTTTCTCTTTGAAGATAGGTAAACCTTTGACCATGGAGTGCTTCTACAGGAGGCTTAGACTCTGAAAGGGAAGATGTCCAAATCTTGCATGCCAAATCATAGTTTCATTGGGGGTGGATGCACTTTGTGCATAAGATTGGGTCAAATTTGCAGTTCGAAGGGTTAGGGGAAACATTCTATTCCTATTCATGTGAATTTTAGAAATCAATTTCCGACTGGGAGGTTTGTCATATATCCTACATGATGCTCCTTCAAAAATTACCTTATAGCCATTTTCAACTAGATGTCCTAAACTTAACAGATTATGTTTCAGATCTAGAACATGATAGACATCGTTTATGTCTTTCTTTACATCTTGTTTAGTGAGAATAGGTACAATTCCTTTTCCTTGAACTTTGACTAAAGAGTCATCTCCAAGTGTAATATCAGATGAATTAGAAGAATCAATGCAAGAAAGTAAAACTTTGTTACCTGTCATGTGATTGTTGCATCCACTGTCCAGCAATTATAGGTCCTTGTGTTGTTCTTCAGTTTTGTGACATGAGAGAAACATCCCATCTGAGGTGTCTCCTTCATGATTTGAGACATGGGCTTTGCCTGAGTGTTGATATGCTTGCTTCTTCCTGCATTTAGATTCATATTGCCCATAATTTTTTAAGTAATAGCATTGTATGCTTGCTTTGTCATTGGATCTCCTCCCTCTGCCTCTTTGAGGCTGGAAATTCTGATTCTGATTTTGATGTGGGTGACCTTCACCTGAGGGATGAGTGCTTGGAATTCTTCCTCTTCCTATGTGATCTCTGCCTCTCCCTCTACTGAAAGAGAATTGAGTCTTGAAGGCATTGGATATTTACTCATCTCCTAGATGTAGTCGGGTCTCATGTGTCAACAGAGAACCCATGAGTTCATCTGTTGAAAAATTTGACAGATCCTTGGATTCAAGGATGGTTGTAACAACCATCTCAAATTTCATTGGAAGACTTCTAAGGATTTTCTCAAAAATCCTTTGATCAGGGATGTCTTCACCAGTCAACCTAATTTGGTTTACAATTCCCATGACTCTGGTCATAAATTGATCAATGTTTTTAGACTCTGCCATTTTCAAAGTCTCAAAATGCGTTCTCAAGGTCTGCAGCTTCACTGTTTTGACCCTGTCATTTCCCTGGTAAGTTGTTTGTAGAATGTCCCAGGCCTGTTTTGAGGTAACAACACCTATGTTTTTTTTTTAAATCGATTCATCCACTGAGTTCTAAATCCAAAACTTCACCTTATTCTCTCTTTTCCTATGTTCCGTCTGAGCAGTTCTCTCTTGATTATTCATGGCAACTAAATATGTTGGATCTGGTTCCAAATAGCCATGATCCACTGGATCCCAACACTCTTGTGCTTGTAAGAAAGATCTCATTCTGAGAGTCCAAAATTCTTAGTTCTTCCCAAGAAGAATTGGCCCTTGTGTTGGTCCTAAATTGTTAGAGGTGGCCATTTTTGTAAAAAAAATCCAGAACAGAAAAACAAATCGTTAGTACTTTTCGTGTTGTTTCTCAGGGAAAAAAATACCTTTGTTGTCGCTTGATGCAAAAAGACGGGTCCTCTTCCTATTTCTTGTGCCTAAAAAACTAGTTCCTCGAGGTTCCAAACACACCAGCAAAGTTTCAAGCTCTAGCCCCTTTTTAAAAAATTCGATCTACAGGAAATTTATTGTTTATTGGTATCGATCTTGCTGGATCTGACTATCCTAGCACAAGCTCTTATAGAGTAAGATATATGAGTTGTGTTCTTTATCAGCTGCAACCCTTTAATGGTGAAATCCAGACACTCAAGGGCTTCCTCTTTAACGAAAAAAAAAATTAACGTTAAACCCTCATATGACCAAGGGCTAAGAACCAAGTGCTCTAAGGTTTCGGGCTCCGAGCATTTCAATATGTTAAGACCTCACTTCCTCCGAATAGATGAACGAGTGAAGTCCCGAAAAATATCAAAGATCAACGATCCTCATTGATATGATATTACTGACGCATAGTTACTTCGGGACTCTGCGCTTCAAAGCCTTCCACCGCTCTAATTCACAATACCCGCGAAGTATCGAAGGAGCGAACCTTTCGGAGATGCACATTTCTGACGGATTTAAAATTATGCCAAACCAATGGTCAAGATCCTTTTTGGAACTTCAGCCTTAGGGAGTTCCCGTCTGCTGACTCGTGCAAACTTCTGGAGTGTTGAATCTCTAGAGTGACGTAATCTTGATCACAACGGTCCACATGTCTTATGAACGAGTGGTATCCACTTTAGGCTTCGGCCTTCGGGGCTCTTTCAGGCTCTTTCGGTCACTAATTCACAGTTCTCCTAGAGTATCAGATTGCCAAACTGTAGATGGCTTCCATGTGTCCAGCGTGATCAATGTTCTGGATTTACTTCAGCTCTCCAGATCTTTGGGAGTTCGCGACTCAACCCACCTTAGTTCTTCCTCCGTACCTCTTCCAATCTAATGCAACGTGTATTTTACACTGACGGTTTGGATGCGCTCCACTCTTTGGAGCTTCAGGCGACTGGTAAACCTTAGCACATGTGGTCTACTTCCTTCGACTTACAAGATCGCCAAATACAGGGATCGTCTAACACGTGTCTTCTGGATCCAACGGTCTAGAGTCACTTCGGATCTTCGGGACTTCGGGAACTTAAACACCTTCTCGACCAAGGTCTTCTGGAGTGTTATACCTTCGAACTATAGGATCTGTTGACACGCGTCCTCTTCTTGGATCGACGGAAAGGATTCATTTTGGGCTTCGGAACTTCGAGATATTTTGACTTCTTTGCAACCCTTGCACGAATTTTGTCGAATACGCAGAGTCCTCTGTTTTCTATACATGCGACCAGAAGCTATGACCTCAACTCAAACCTTTGGGTGCTTATATCACCTTGTAAGATCTACGGTCGTGTTTAAATGGAATGTGAAGATCAATGGCCACAAATGATTGTGGAACCTAAACTTGCTTGCGCTTTAATTTCCTTCCTGATCTCTGCAAAGTGAAGATGCTCATCTGTAGTGGGGTTGATGTCCACCGTTGATCTCTTGATTTAGCAAGATCAATGATCTTGAGGGATTACGGAGTCTAAACCTACACGCTCTTTAATTTCCTTTGTGGTTTTCGTAATGGCTCTCTGTCGTCGATCTACCTTCACTGAGATCTGAGGGTCGTGACTTAATCTTTGCTTGATCTAATGGCTATTGTCACTCGTACCCAGATCTAACGACTAAGATATGTTCATCTCCTCTGTGTGCTCCTCGTCCTATATGGGCTTGATCTAACTCCCCAGATCTATTCCCGTGACCGATCTAACGGCTATTGTAGCTTCTTCTCTGCTACTTCTCCATCTTCTTGCTAAATAAAGGATACCACGAATTCTTAAATGCTTCGTCTTTGAATCTCCTTCTGCAGGGTTTCCTCCTCACGTTGTGATGTCTCCAGCGCTCCTTTTGTGAACTGCTCTCCAGGCTCTATGAAGAGTCTTACCTCCCAAGCTTTTATACCATGATAAAACAAGAAATTGTGCAAGAAACAAGAAACCAGAGTAGACAAATCGGGATCGAGAAAATGTAGAGTGCAATTGTATTAGATGATAGGCTATTTACTTATAAAGAAGAAACATAACAACCAAATCAAGAAGTAAGAAACAAATATTAACGACTGGTACAATTGACCAGAACAACTGGCAGTGTACAGTCACACACTGTTGAGGTTACAACTAGCACCACACACAGTAAAAATAGACGTAGGAAAAAATGAAACGTGTCCATGCATTGTGAAAAACCAGATGTCTCATTAAGTAGTCTAAATGTTCGACATTTTTAACCTTTGATTTATTGTGATTAGTTCGTGTTAATTTTTGCCTAAACTTAATTAGGATTAAAGAGACACTAACGTTGTGAGGAGGACATCTCAAACGTCTTTGCAGTAACCCGTCTTAAGAACGTACATTCTAGGGTTCTTAATGAAACTCACCTTAATCAAGTTCTTCACATTGAGTCTTACACACCGCTAGAAAATCCTAGTTAAAACATTGTTCTGAGCTCTAAACCTTACAAATATAGAAAAAACAACTAAAACCGTCACCCCTTACCATATTAATATGTCAAACTTAATTAATAAATACAAATAGTTAAATCATAATAATAATAATAATAATCTATAAGAAAAATAATACAATCATAATCGATTTTATTTTTAACAAGATGGTGGCTTGGTGGCTTATTTGTTTAGCTTCCCCGAGCATGAGTATCCATTATCCCATGAAAACTGATACATTTACCCGACGATAGCTCCAGAGTCTCATCTTTAAAGCCATGTGCATTTAATATTAGCAATTATTTCGAGACGATAGCTCCAATATTTAAAGCCATGTGCATTTAATGTTAGCCATTATTCTGTTTTTTTCTGTGAAAAAACGTGTTCCTCTTCGCACCATGTATGCCCATCCCATCCTGGAAGCATAACAGAGATAATAAAGAAGATAAACAGTTACAAATGCGAAAATGGAGGCAATGATATGCAATTATTCTGTTTTTTTTGTGAAAAAACGTGTTCCTCTTCACACCATGTATGCATATCCCATCCTGGAAGCATAACAGAGATAAACAATTACAAATGCAAAATGGAGGCAATGATATGTGTTTATTGTTTAGCTAACTAATGGAGAAAAATAATCACAATTATGAAGAAGCTTTTGTCACAACCCAACCATCTCCTTCTTTTTAACTCTCACAAATGTCATTCTTTCCAATTGCATTAATTTATTAGAAAAGTTTGAGTACTAAGTATACAGACGTTCATAAACCAGATTTTATTTTAATATTATATTATCTTTCCAAAATGATTCCAGTGCCATTCTTCTCCTTTAATTCTATCCAATGCAATTAATTTGTTATTAGAAAAGTGTGAGCACATAGAAACCTGATTTTATTTTATTACTATATTCGATTTATATTCCATTTCCAAAATGGATACGTATTCAATGGTTTGGAGTTGCCTTCCATCTGACTCTGATTTTTATGTTTTTATCTTTATATATTGATGGTAGTTTTCAAACAGTGGATTCATGGTAGTTTTCAAACAATAGAATAATTGTACAGAAGATCATTCTTATCTTATCGATGGTAGTTTTCAAATAATGAAATATTTTTTTTCAATAGAAAATTTGTTCGAAATTATATTAATGTATAATTTCATTTACATCTACAAGGATAAACATAAACTACTACATCCCCAAAAGAACTCAAGAGTCACCAGAACCAGCACGCGGGCTACAAAATGTGATACAAAACAGGGATAAAAACCCCAACAAACACCAGAAAAGAAACTAAACCAAATGTTGCATGCCCCCAAAGGACCTCAAAGTGTTTACCCAACATCGCACGCCCCCAAAGGACCTCAAAGTGTTAAACAAAACAATGCACGCCCCCATCGTAGACCTCAAAACTCTAGTCCAAAACCTCCCGGAAGCCTCCACCATCGCAATACACCGATGACAATACCATATCAATACATCAATGACAATACTCATCGTGCATCCGGAGACGAGCCCTCTAAAACCAGAAAGAAGGTTGCCCAGGAAGAAGGTCGAACCTAACCAAGTGATGATACAGCTTTGGTAGATTCATGGTGCCGAAGGCAGCCACCGCAGGGTGTCTGCCATCAACCATAAAACCTCGCCCACAGAGGCACCACAAAACCCACAGGTTTGGCCCTCCACCACCACCGCTAGAACATCCTCCACCATCGTCGTGCTGCAAGCCATCTCACCCTTCACCCACCGCAACGCAGGCCAGCTACCCTGGTAGTGGCCCTCACCCTTTTCCATGCTCTCCTTGGATGAACCAATGACCTCGCCCGCTCTCACCCTGGAAGAGATCCCCTCCCTAGTCGCACTCGCCATTCACCAAGGATGCAGGGATGCGGCTAGCAAAACCTAACTGCAGAGCCCCTAAATCCACTCTCGGTCGACAAAACCTAGTCGCCTCTTCTGATAGGGGTCATATTGAATACTTCAGATTCTAAATAAGTATAATGTTTTATAAACTAAACAACAATAAAAAAATTATCATTCAAACATATCATTAAATTCTTATCAAACTCATCTTTGGAGTGAATTGGAGTCTTTAAATTGGTATATTAATTTTTAAAAGTTATGGATATCAAAAAATTTATAAATAAAATCTATTTATTTCATTTAAATGTTGAGGAATACCTTACTTTTGGTTACACTTTCTACTCTTTTGGTATTCAAAGGAAAGGATAATACTGTTGATTAGTTGGGTTGCTTTTCATTGATGTCAACCCTTGAAGAAAGCCGGTAGCGAATTCAGACAACACAAAGGTTTGGGTAATGGACCCAAGTTTGTTTGATATATAATGGTATGAGTTTTAATATATTTGAAGGTAAGAATATTTTATATGGATAGTACATGTCATGCCATTTCCGGTGGTATGTGGAATGCCACATAACTCCTCGCGGTTAGAGAGTTATGACCATGTAAAGTTGGAGAACCTTCATGAGTCATCTAGAAGCCCCAAAAGGTCAAAGTAGTCAAAGTGGTTGCAAAGAAGAAATTATTTAAATAATAAAGTGAAGTGATGAGTGTACTATAAGTCAAAGTGGATACAAAAATAATTATTTAAATAATAAAGTTAATGGAGAAATTACTAAGTGGACAAGTGGTTAGAAGTGGATTAGCCCTAAAATAAGGAAAATGGTTTAAGAGATTTTAGACGATAAATAATAAAGTGAAGTGATGAGTGTACTATAAGTCAAAGTGGATACAAAAAAAATTATTTAAATAATAAAGTTAATGGATAAATTACTAAGTGGGCAAGTGGTTAGAAGTGAGTTAGCCCTAAAATAAGGAAAGTGGTTTAAGATGGTTATAAGGTAACACCTTGAGGAAGTTACATAAAAGTATAAATAAGAGGCAAGTGTCTCTCATTTAATTACACTTGAGCATATTGAATATATACAAGTGATTGAGGTAACCAAAGAATATCTAAGCCGAATTTCAGAGGGAAGGTAAAGTAAAGAAGACCGAAATTCAAGGGAAGATAAATTATTTTGATGATGTTTTCTAAGGTATATTATTTACAAGTCATCTCACCATTTTCGCAATAAATATTTTTCTAAAATGCTTCAGACAGCGAAATATGGAGACCGTTGAGGGAAACATATCTATGTAGCTGTGATAACAATTTCAGCTTGTGGGTCATTTTATTTTTAGAGTTACACTCCATGGAAAATAGGGTTTGTGGCTAGTCCTGAAACTAGTCTAAAACAGGTGTGTCAAGTAAACACGTCATAACTTCTTAATAACATATACAAATTCATTAATATCAAATGTCTTGGTTCGAGTACAGTCTCTAGTATTCTGTGTACCATTTTCAGATCCATACAACAAATATCCCATTCGGGGAACGCTCTTCAAGTTCTCTCTCTAGAATAAGCCAGAATTCAACAAGGTATGTCATTTTTTCTATAACTACTTTTCTGAGAGGTTCCAAGTAGTGAAACCTAGAGGAATTGCATAAAAGACACTGAATAACATTGTGTACTATTTTCAAATCTTTATTCATTACATGTACACAGTTATTATTATTTCAAGTTAAGGTTGTTGACTAATCCAAAATTAGTCGTGTGAGACTAAAGTAAAGTTTGATAAAATGCTAGTCTCTTGTTGTTAAACTTAAGGAAGGTTTCAGGTATGTGATCATATACACCAGGTCTATTATAGAGTTACAAATCAGATTTGAATGATGAAATTGATGAGGGATTTTGGTTGAAGTATGTTATAGATAGAGGTTGTATAACAGTGAGGTTGTGGCACATAGTTTGGTGTAATGGTTTATGGTATTTGGTTATGGATAGTGTGATGTATTGCTAAAGAAATTTTGATGGTTATATTGGTATATGTATTTGGTATATGGTTGAGGTACATGTTGGGTACATGGTTGAGACAAGTAGTTGATGAGTTGGCACATACATGAGGTGTATAGTTGATGAGTTGGCACATACATGAGGTGTATAGTTGATGATATTGGTACATCTTGATGAGTCATAGTTTATGCGTATTTGATGCATGATTGGTACATATTTGGTGCATGGTTGATACACTTGTTGATGGTATAGGTTGAGGTACAGATTGGTGTATGGTTGATGCACTTGTTTATGGTACAGGCTGATTACATGTTGTTTGTTACAGGTTGGTGCATGGTTGATGTACTTGTTTATGGTACATGATTATTACATGTTGTTTGGTACAGGTTGGTGCATGGTTGATGTACATGTTTATGGTATAGGATGATTACATGTTTTTTGGTACAGGTTGGTGCATGGTTGATGCACTTGTTTATGGTACAGGTTGATTGGTACATGTTTACAACAGTATATCTCACAGTAATAGTGTGATATTGGTTACATCATTCTACTTTTATTTCAGGGTGGTTGGATAGGGCAATGATAGGTGGTTGTAGCCACCTTTCGGTTGTCTCCAGAGAACATAGGGGGTTGTAGCCTCCTTCTGGTTGTATCCAGATAATTGGGCAGTTGAAGCTTCCTTTAAGTTTTAACCTGAGAAACTAGGGGGTTGGAACCTCCTTGCAATTGCAGCTGGAGAACAAAGGTAGTTGGTTCTTCTAATGAATGTAATTCTTAAAGACATATAAGAAAAAACATGATGTGGTTTTCTCTGGCTTTGGGTTTCCACGTAAAAACATTGGTGTACTATGTATGTGTATGATTGCTCATTTGTTCATTGTTTATTTACTCTAAAACTATTGGATGATAATGCTACATTGATATAACACTTGCATTTTATGGTTAAAAGGATTAAATTTCTCTATTATTGATTCACCCCCCCCCC
>JASDQU010373732.1:106575-119226 GCA_032191745.1 Picea mariana | reverse complement strand
CTATTTAATGGTCAGAATGGTTTAAATTATGAGTTATGGAGTGGAAGAACGAAAACATTTTTACAAGCACATGGGTATTATATTTGGCTATCAGTCGTTGCAGGATATGATAGTTCAAAAAGGGAAAAGACTGCAGCCAAGAAGGAATTGAAGAAGAATAATAAAATAGCAATGGATTTAATCTGGGAAGGATTACCTAATCTAGTAAGAGAAAAGGTTGGTAAATGTTCATCAGCCAAAGAACTTTGGGATAAGTTACATGACATATATTCTTCACTCATCGTAGATTCAAAAAATGACAAAGAAGATGAAGGTATAGATCAAGAAGAAATATGTTCACCATGTCAAAAATATTCAGAAGATGAAGAGTACATAATCAACAGAGGTATGTTGTCTTTCTTTAATTGTGAAAAACACAGACATCTTGAAATAGAATGCCATGAAGGAAATGAGACAAAAAAACTAATTGAAAAGGAAGACAATTGTGAAGCAGAATTGATTAGTGCTTTAGATGAACTAAAAAAAGAAAGAGAAGAAAACAAGTCACTCAAGAAAGAGTTGATGAAACAAAAGCAAAGTGTTCACATTTTTTAAGAAGGCCAACAAGTCATCAAAAACTTAAGAACTCAGCTAGAAGAAGCTAGAAAGATTGAAGAAAATCTTGAATATCAAAAGCAGTATTTGGAAGCCAACATATCAGCACAGAAGGAAGAAGTAGAAATGAGAGAGAAGATATTGAAATATCATCTTAAGGAAATAACTAATGATCTAAACCATCTTGAGGCAGATTTTGGTCAAGAAGAGAAATGACTTGAAGAAGAAATAATCAAATTAAAAATCCATCTTGAAAAAGAAAAAAGAATAGTAGAAGTCATGAAGTCTCAGATAATGAAGAAAGAAGAAGAGGTTGAGAAGCTTGAAGAAGAATTTGTTACATTGAGAAGAAAAATTGTCAAAATCAACAAGAATGTTGAAGAGACAGAAACATCCACATTAGTTACAGATAATGAAGAGAAACACTCTAGGTTGCTAGAAAAGAAGAATGAAGAAAATAGAAAGATTTATGCAGAAGTACATCTTCAAGAAGAACATCCATTTTCAAGCCACAAAGAAGCTTCAATCATGATCATGATCAGTCAAGGCAGAAATTTAGAAGGACTACACCACAAAGAAGATCATTCACTCCCAGGTGTTAGCACTAAGAGTCACCCTCAGACTACTAGAGGATAAGCCCAGTACCCATCAAAATGTAAATGGATTAAAATGGTTTGAGTAGGTGGATCGGCAAGACTTTAAAGAAAGGAAAAGACAACAGATATCACTGCAGATCAGTGATGGACCATTGGGCTATGGATTCATAAACATTCTTCTCAATGAAGGCATTTAAGCTCACTATCAGACAAAATATTTATATAATGACTAAGAGAAGAAATAGGAGAATAACATAAAATGAAAATTCGCTAAGTAGAGATCCTCTCTGCAAAAGGAATTTAAATGTGTCTGAACAATAAACAATGATAAATAGGCAAGCTTACAGCAGATCCTCTACGGCATCAGGAATTTATCAATCAAAGAAAAATTTTAATCCTTAAAATCGGCAATTACATTCAGACAAGATGAATAATAGAACATAGAATATAGAAGACAGATCTGATGAAACAACTCATATGAGTCTTCAATAAAAATACAATTTACAGCTACATGCCCCTCCAGCTTACAAATTGAAATATACAGTCATAAACATTTCTCAAAACTTCCTCCAGTGTTGGGTCGAACCCCTCCTCTGTTATATCTTTCCTCAGATGTATTTATAATCAAAACAGAAGAAAACAACTAGGAGTGTGAGCTGGCCTTCCTATCTTAGGATTCTCCACAAAAATCTATAAGTCTAACATCTATACCAATAGATATAACAAATTGCTAAAATCGACGAGCCTGTTGGAAACCAAAAATAAATGACATGTCTTGTTGCATGGGCGCCTCTTCTCCAGTATTGTGTGTCTTCTCTTGTCTATCTTGTTTCTTCTGTCAGAAGGAAACTCTAGCCAATATGGGCCTGTAGGAAAAATTTCCCTATGTGGTACTTCGGGCTGACAAATTTCTATCTTCTCGGCCAGACCCTCCATGCTTCCATTTAATGGGGTAGTCAATTGTTTAACCACCAGTCCTTATTTCATTGATTGATTTCTCCTTGGGATCAGGACAAGGCCTAATGCCTAGTTTGTTTCCATGCATTGCTCTCGAATTGGGCCCTATATAAGCACGTGATTGCAGGAGTTGCCAAGGGTGGTTTGGGTCCAAACCACTTTGACCCCCGCAATTCACTACCAACTTCCATGTACCTCTTCCGCTATACCATGGTTTCGATTGCAAGACTGCTCTATAAATTTATCGTTTGAGCAAGTTCTATCCCCGCAATGAAGTGTGGTCATCGATATGTTGCAATCTATGATGTGTGTACCCAAATTTGGCACCTAGAGCTTTGAATGCTTAGCAAGAATATCTCCCAAAGTACTTTCTTCCGATTGACGTGGCAGCCTCTCGTTACTTTGGGACTTCGGGGTTTGGGCGTTTTCAATGCATAGTTCCTACAATCCTCTGGAGTGTCATATCTACGAAGTGAGAGATCTGCCTCCACGTGTCCTCTTGCTTTGGACGTCCGAGATTCACTTCGGGAGTTCATGATTCGGGATCTTTATTCTGCTTGCTCATGCAATCCTCCGAAGTGTTAGATCTTTCAACGAGTGTCCTCAGCCTTCAATGGCTCATAATTACTTCGAGACTTTGGGATCTTTGGATGGAAATATTTCGAAGTAACTTTCTTCCGGTTGACATGGAAACCTCTCGTTACTTCAGAACTTCAGGCTTTGGGATCCTTTGAAAGCAGGTATGAAAATATCTCGAAGTGACTTTCTTCTAGTTGACATGGCATCCTCTTGTCACTTCGGGACTTCAACACTTTTTTCTAGTCATTAATCCTTGCACAACTTTTGAAAATACAAATGAACGGGAGCCACTAATCAAAACTACACATGGGATCTCCACCATTGAAAATCGAACATGTCTGTTTTCTTGTATTTTAAGCACGAAATGGAATGCTATGAATGATGCTTTTGGACATTTCCTGTGCAAACAAAGGACTTGATCAACTTGTTGTGAGCTCAATTTTGGTAGTGCCACTTTGCAGATCTAGAGTTCACAGTGTCTTTGAGCTACTTTTTTCATTGCAAATGTTTGTGCTAATACCAGGTATGCAAAATTCTTGTATGGTCATTGTTTTTATTGTACTAATTTTAGACATAAGGTTTCAGATTGCAGGGATTATAAAAGAAATGTCCAAGCAAGAAATTCCTATGTGGCCCCACGTAACATTGAATGTTACAAATGTCATAACTATGAACACATAGCTAGTGATTTTAGAAGCATGATCGATACTTCCATGAAATAGAACACTGATATCATATATAAGAAAGTATGGATAAGAAAACACAAAGAACAGGTGAACAAAGACTAGGTCCCAGAGATCACAAGATTGGCAATAAAATGAGATGAAGAAAATTCTACAAAGAAAAAGAAAGATGTCAGATATAGAAAGGTTTGGAAAATAACTAAAAGAAAAGAAGGACATGTAAATAAAGAACAGGTTCAAGAGATTGTACTTTCAAGCATTGTAGTGAAAGATGAATCCACAGATACAAATAAAGAAGTCAGAGCTTAGAGATATGATGAATATACCAATGAAGATGATGATGAATACACATCAGAGAAAGAATTGTTCTGAGCCATCCGACTTAGATACTCCCAGGTAATATGGATATTAGACAGGGGCATTCTATGCAATAGTTTTGATAGACCAAAGAACCATCCTTCGAGCAACTTACAGAGTTTGAGAAAATAGATATGGAGGAGTCAGTTAGCAGAAGTACAATCAGGTGTAGTAGTGAAGACTTCATTATAATATAGTAATAAATGGGTTAGTATTATGGACAGTTGTGCAGTAGATTCTTGGATAGTATGGACATAAATGGATTTGTAAGAAAACTTAGCATTTTTGGACAGATAAATGACAGTGGATGAGAGCATGGATTCATATATTGGTTCAGAGACAAAGGAATATTATCATAATGGATGATATTTACACAAGAAATGGCTCGAACAATGCTAATGGATTACAAATTGACAGATATTCTTTGGACACATGTAGTGCATACAACTATTCACATTTAAAACAGAGTAATGCTCAGAAACAACAATGACAAAACTCCCTACGAGCTATGGAAAGGAAGACTAGCAAATGTGAAGCACTTCACAGTATTTGGAAGCAAATGCTACATCAAAAGAGAATATGGAAGAATGAGAAAGTTTGACTCTCATGTGGAAAAATGAGTACTTGTTGGTTACTCAAGTACAAGGAAAGAATACAAGTCTTACAATCTGAGATTGAACAAAGTTGTGGAAAGAATCAATGTAATAATTGATTAAACAAGTGGACAAGAATCAAAGGAAGAATAAAATGAATCAATGGAACAGTCTTACGAAGAAGAAGAAGAAGATGAAGAAGAAGTAGAAGGGGAAGATGAATAAGATCAGACATAAGTAGAAGAGCAAGTTCAGCAAGTGCCTCCAAAGATACCTAGAAAACGAGTACAGAAAAAGCATCCTTCAGATCATATTATCGGAAACAAGGATGCAGGAGTTGAGACTAGAAGAAGAATTTGTTCACCAGAACAAATGAACCTAGCACTCTTATCTACGATTGAACCAAATAGTTTTGAAGAGGCTGGCAAGGATGAATTCTGGAATAAGGCCATGGATGAAGAATTAGATCAAATAGAGAAGAATGACACTTGGGAATTTGTTCCAAAGCCAAAGAATAAGAATGTGATTGGCACAAAGTGAGTTTTCATAAATAAATTGAATGAAGATGGACATGTTATAAGGAACAAATCTAGATTTGTATTTAAAGGGTACACACAGGTTGAAGGAATCGTCTTTGAAGAGACATTTTCCCCAGTGGCTAGAATGGAAGCAATTTGATTTCTCTTAGCTTATGCATGCTCCAATAATATTAAAGTGTATCAAATGGACTTGAAATAAACCTTTCTAAATGGGGAACTTGAAGAAGAAGTCCATATTGAACAACCATAAGGATTTCAGTTGTCAGAGAATGTAAATTATGTGTGCAAATTGAAGAAGGCCTTGTATGGTCAAAAATAGGCTCCTAGAGCATGGTACTCTAGACTGGATAAATATCTACAACAGGTAGGGTTCAGAAAAGGAATTGCATACAACAACCTCTACATCAAGGTAACTCAATATGGTATTTTATTAATTGAAGTTTATGTTGATGATATTATTTTTTGGAAGTATTGATGACAGGTTAAGCTAGAAATTTGCAAACGATATGCAGAATGAATTTGAAATGTCATTACTTGGAGAACTATCCTTCTTTATGGGTCTTCAGATATGTCAAAGCAACCAAGGAAATTTTATTTCTCAAACTAAGTATATCAAATAAATGCTAAAGAGGTTTGGAATGGAAGATTGCAAACCAATCACCACTCCTATGCAAACTAGTTGCAAGTTGAGCAAAGATGATGATTCAAAGTATACAGACCAGAGGAAATGCATTTCAATGATTGTTAGCTTACTATATGTGACAACATCTAGACCAGATGTAATGCAGGCAGTTGGACAGGTGACACGATTTCAAGCACCACCAAAGTAATCTCATGTATCCAAAAGGAAAGGATCTATCATTTATTGCCTACACAGATGCAGATTGGGCAGGTTGGATTGATGACCAACAAAGAACCAGTTGAGTAGTGTTCTACTTGGGTGAGTGTTTAGTATCTTGGATAAGAAAGAAACAATCATCAATATCTTTATCTATAGCCGAAGAAGATTATATTGCAACAGCAAGATGTTGTAATCAGGTTCTATGGATGAAATAAACTTTAGTAGATATACAAGTTGAGTATGATGAGCCCATTCCAATCTATTGTGATAATATTCAGTGATGCACTCCAAGACAAAGAAAATTCCAATAAAGTATCACTTTCTACGGGAACAAGTTGTAGAGAAGAACATATGAGTTGAATATGTGGGAACAAAAGAACAAGTGGCAGACATCTTTACAAAATCGCTTCCACAGGAAGCCTTTGAGTATCTTCACCAGAGACTCGGAGAAATTTTTACTCCAAAATGAATGCTTTTGAATTCTTATATTATATGTCTTATATTTACACGAGGAAGCACCATAAAGAGGAAAGTTCAGGTTGGGAGATTAGTTTCAGGAAGAGTTCAGTCAGGGGGAGCAGCCCAGAATGGAAATATACATTTTCCATTGATGACAAAGGGGGAGAGATTTATAAGTTGCAAAGATAAAATTTCTTGGAGAAAGAGCATAGAGGCATGGTTCCAGGGGGAGCAATGGTAATAAGGGGAGCATGAGTGATATGACTTTAGTATTTCTTCATATTTTTGTCATCAATGCCAAACAGGGAGATTGTTGATTATTTGGGTTGGTTGTCATTAATGTCAACCCTTGAAGAAACTCTGGTAGCGAATTCCAATAGCACAAAGGTTTGGGTAATGGACCCAAGTTTGTTTGATGTATAATGGTATGAGTTTTAATATATTTGAAGGTAATACTATTCTAGATGGATAATACATGTCATGTCATTTTTGGTGGTATGTGGAACGTCACATAACTCCTCACGGTTAGAGAGTTATGGCCATGTGAAGTTGGAGAACCTTCATGAGTCATCTAGAAGCCCCAAAAGGTCAAAGTAGTCAAAGTGGTTGCAAAGAAGAAATTATTTAAATAATAAATTCAAGTGATGAGTGTACTATAAGTCAAAGTGGATACAAAAGAAATTAATTAAGTAATAAAGTTCATGGAAAAATCACTAAGTGGGCAAGTGATTAGAAGTAGGTTAGCCCTAAAATAAGGAAAGTGGTTTAAGAGATTTTAGAAGGTAAATAATAAAGTGAAGTGTTGAGTTTACTATAAGGCAAAGTGGATACAAAAGAAAATATTTAAATAATAAAGTCAATGGAGAAATTACTAAGTGGACAAGTGGTTAAATGTGGGTTAGCCCTAAAATAATGAAAGTGGTTTAAGATGGTTATAAGGTAACCCTTTGAGGAAGCTACATAAAAGTACAAATAAGAGGCAAGGGTCTCTCATTTAATTAAACTTGATCATATTGAATATCTACAAGTGACTGAGGTAACCAAAGGATATCTAATCAAAATTTTAGACAAAAGGTGAAGTAAATAAGGCCGAAATTCAAGGGAGGATAAATTATTTTGATGATGCTTTCTAAGGTATGTTATTTACAGGTCATCTCACCATTTTCACAATAAAAAAATTTCTAGAATGATTCAGACCACGAAATCTGGAGGTCGTTGAGGAAACATACCCAAGTATCTTTGATAAAAATTTCATCTTGTGGGTCATTGTATTTTTGGAGTTACACTCCATGGAAAATAGGGTTTGTGGCTAGTCCTGAAACTAGTCTAAAATAGGTGTTTCGGGTAAAAACGTCATAACTTCTTCATAACAGATCCAAATTCAATAATATAAAATGTATTGGTTAGACTACAGTCTGTATTATAATGTGTACCATTTTTCGATCCATACAACAAATATTCCATGTGGAACACACTATACAAGTTCGATCTCTAGAATAAGTCAGAATTCAACAAGGTATGTCATTTTTGCTATAACTCATTTTCTAAGAGGTTCCAAGTAGTGAAACATGGATGAATTTCATAAAAGACACTGAATAACATTGTGTACTATTTTCATATCTTTATGCATTATAGGTACACATTTATGATTATTTCAATAGGGTTGTTGACTAATCCAAAATTAGTCATGTGAGACTAAAGTAAAGTTTGATAAAATGCTAGTCTCTTGTTGTTAAAGTTAAGGAAGGTTTGCAGGTATGTAATCATATACACCAGGTCTATTAAAGAGTTACAATTCATATTTGGATGATGAAATTGATGAGGTATTTTGGTTGAGGTATGTTACAGATGGAGGTTGTATAACAGTGAGGTTGTGGCACATGGTTTGATCTAATGGTTTATGGTATTGGTTATGGATAGTGTGATGTATTGCTAGAGAAATTTTGATGGTTATATTGGTATATGTATTTGGTATATGGTTGAGGTACATGTTGGGTACATGGTTGAAACAAGTAGTTGATGAGTTGGCACATACATGAGGTGTATAGTTGATGATGTTGGTACATCTTGATGAGTCATAGTTTATGCATATTTGATGTATGATAGGTACATATTTGGTGCATGGTTGATGAACTTGTTGATGGTATAGGTTTAGGTACAGGTTGGTGCATGGTTGATGCACTTGTTTATGGTACAGGTTGATTACAGGTTGTTTGGTACAGGTTGGTGCATGCTTGATGCACCTGTTTATGGTATAGGTTGATTACAGGTTGTTTGGTACAATTTGGTGCATGGTTGATGCACTTGTTTATGGTACAGGTTGATTGGTACATGTTTACAACAATATATCTCACACTGATATTGTGACAGTGGTTCCATCATTCTACTTTTATTTTGGGGTGGTTGGATGGGGCAACGACAGGTGGTTGTAGCCACCTTTCAATTGTAGTCGAAGAACATAGGGGGTTGTAGCCTCCTTTCGGTTGTAGCTAGAGAATTGGGGATTTGGAGTTTTCTTCATGTTGTAGCCTGAGAAACTAGGGGGTTGGAGCCTCCTTCCAGTTGTAGCTGGAAACAAAGGAATTCGGTGCTTCCAATGAATGTAATTCTTAAAGACATATAAGAAAATACATTCAATGGTTTTCTCTCGCTTTGGGTTTCCACGTAAAAAGATTGGTGTATTGTGTATGTGTATGATTGTTCAATTGTTCATTGTTTATTTACTCTGCAACTATTGGATAATAATGCTACATTGATATAACACTTGCATTTTATGGTTAAAAAGAATTAAATTGATCTATTATTGATTCACCCCCCTCTCAGTAATCCAACAAATATTGTATCCTTTATACTTTGTTTGTAGGATTGAAGTTTATTTTCCTTCTACTTGATCATGAAAAGTTGTTATATAGTTTTTTCATTAAAAATTTAAGAATTGTTTTAACCATAATAAAGAGATGCAATGTGAAAAATGAAAAGAAAATAGGTTCTAAAGAAAAGTAAAGTAGAACTTTTTTTGTTTGTATAAATTGGCGTTGCATTTTCCCTCAATCTTGTATGTTTGATTAGGTTATATGTTTTATATAAATTAAAAAAAATTGTTAAATTTTAAATAGAAGATTATTTTAAATACTTTCGTTTAAAAGAATTTATTTTGAAAAAAAAAGCATAATTAATTGATATTTAATTTACAATTAATTTGATTATATTTTTTATTAAATTGTGTTAGTTTTATAAATTACTTTTTCTTATTTTTAATCTGTATAACATTACTCTTTGTATTTAACATTGAAGATTATTCTTCATATTTTGATTCTTCTTCTTATTATTATGCATCTTCTTCAGTGGTTTTGTTGCTCTGAGGGACTTCTTTTTATTTTCAAAACCCTTTCCATGATTCATTGAAGATTAGTTTGCTTTGGATATTCATTTCCATTCTCTATAATTCTCCTTGTCAGTCAACACCACGCCGACAATGGATATGAGAGAATGCATTGTCTTTTGTTTTCTTCACACAGACGTTAGCAAATGAAAATATAATGAGGATGAACTAGTAAAATTTCTTGCTAATGCACCAAGAATGCAATGTAGTTGTATCAACAATAACAAGTCATTTCTTATGCAAAGAAACCTTCTCCTCTCTTCCTTAGAATAAACAAATATCAACAAAGATTAAGTAATAAAAATCCTTAGATGCATCTTTTGATATGTAATGGGTTTAAGAACAACCTTTTAGTGCAAACCTTGTTGATTCACATAAAGGAAGCCACTGTTAGTTCGAGTCAAGGTACCCATAGGTCAAGGCCATGATCTTGGCACTTCTAGGCACTGGTACAAGATGACATACTACAACAATGTGCAGCCAGATCTCACGCATGGTCAGTTTGCAACTTTTTTTGCTCTCATTGTGGTCGGTTTGTAGTAAATATAGCATGGTCGTTCTCTCATTATGGTCGGTCTACAACTAATATAACATGGTCATTCTCTCGTTGTGGTTGGTATACAGATTTGTTGTGGAGAATAATAGGTAGATCTCATGCATGGTCGTAGCATGAGTGATTTCTCTTAAACCAACAGTCAACTAGTGAACAACGGGTTAATACCATCGAACAACAGGTTGAGATACCTCTAGATGAGATTTCAGATATGAGATTCCATAGATGAGACACAAATTAGGGTTTGCGCAATACTAGGTTTAGGGTTTTCTTTACATATAAGACAACTTCCATCTTGACTCCTTGTACTAGAGAGACAAGTGAGGCAAGAAAGACTAGTAGCAGTCGAGGTGAGCGAATGGAAACAATTGTAGTTTGGTTCTTTTCATGAGGTATCACTACACATGAGTTGGCAGTGTGAGAGTGAATGGTTTAAGGTTAGGGTTGTTGTGTGAGTGTTGTGTCTACTAGGGTTTGCAGAGAATCGTGGTGTGGAGCCTGTGTGCACTACTAGAATGCAGAGGGAATAACTGAGAAACTTAAAATCAATCAAACTAGAGTGCAAAAGAACTAGCAGGCATGCAAGAAGTATTTGTTGCACCCTAAGGGAATAGAAATGGCAGAGAAATCATGGAGTTAACGCTAGCTCTGATACCATTGTCAATATAGGAGTGGGAAGAAATCTTAACTCCACAGGATGATGATTGTATTAGCTTGTAGGTAAATAAATACATGAAATGGTGAATCTTGGTCTTCAATAAATGAAGATGATTCCTATTACCTACGACTCTTCATATTTATATTTATTTACATAGGAAGTACAATCCCTAGGATTACATGTCCAACAATAGCAATAAAGAGACAATATTTTTGGCCATGCATGAAGAAGGATATGGTTGGTTACATAGCTAAATACATGGAATTCCAAAGGGTGAAGGATGAGAATCAACACCCAATAGGTTTGCTACAACCATTTCCAATTATAAAGCCAAAGTGGGAGGTAGTCACCATTGACTTCATCACCAATTTTCCTAAGAAAACAAGGCAACACGGCTCAATATTGGTGGTGGTGGACAAGTTAACCAAAGCTACACATTTTATTCCAATTGAAATGAATCATAATGAAGCCAACATTGCCAAGATTTACATGAAAGAAGTTTCCACATGGCATGGAGTTCCCAAATAAATTATGTCATATCAAGATTCCAAGTTTACCTCGAACTTTTGGAGGGGATTGTTCAAGCTATTTGGCATAAATATGAATTTTAGTACAACATATCACCCAAAAATAAATAGGTAGACAAAGAGAGTAAATCAAGTGATTAAATACTTGTTTAGGATGTATGTGATGGTTAATCCATTCAAGTGGGAATAGTATCTACATATGATGGAGTTTGCATACAACGGTGGGCATCATGCCCCATCAAAGATTAGCCCATTTGAAGCTTTATATGGTAGAAAGTGTAATACGCCAGTGATATGGGATAATCTAGTAAACAGAGTAGTACTTGGTCCAGAGAGGCTCAAGAAGATAGAAGAGAAGATATTGAAAATCAAGAAAAATATAAAAGTAGCATAGGATAGGAAAAAAGGATATGTAGACAAGGGCAGAGTCTCTAGAGATTTTAGAGTGGGAGAACATGTGTTCTTGAAGTGAAGCCAAAGAAAATATGACTAAATCTGGGTTGTTTCACTAAGTTGGAAGCTATATTTTGTGGAACATTTGAGATATTGGACATGGTAGAGCCAGTTGCATACATGCTTGCATTGCTTGCTTCCATGAATTTACATAATGTATTTCATGTATCTTTAGTGAAAAAGAATGTCCATGACCCTAACCATGTTGTTGATTGGAATTTGATTTAGGTGGAGCCCAAAGGGGAATTTTAGGTGGATCTAATGTACATCATGGACCAAAAATTCAAGGTTCTCTAGAACAAAACTATTAGGTAGGTAAAGGTGTAATACCCCAAGGTCGAGCCCCTGTCAAATTTTAGTGATGCTTAATGATGTTATAGGTTGGTGAGACAAGTATTTATAAGCTGGGAGGATTATGTGTTTATTAGGTCGGAGAGCCCAAATGTTATGGCCAGAGAGCCTATTTTTGTATATGTAATTATGCAAATTATTAATAAAAATACAACGTTGTGTGTAGACCAACCACGAAGAAAGAGTTATGGGGGACTAAGATCCACTGGGTGGGGAAATGGATGGGGATGAGAGGCTAGAAAAGAGGGGCTAATCTTGAGGGATTTGTTATCCCCGATATCTAGGGATAACTAGGAGATCATGTCTCAAGGCCCACAGGTCCTAGACATGAAGTGCCGAGAGCAGGATTGACCTGAGCATGGCCCTGGAGGGCCCTTCTTTCTTCTTCTTCGCCAGACTTGTCCTATCAGCAGCAACAGCTTCCATCACCATCGGCTTGGACTTTCATCGGAGAGGACTCTTGCTCCATGAGGTAATTGGTCCAAGGTATCATGGTATGTGTCATGTTTGATCATTATAACCTTATTAT
>JASDQU010373732.1:74445-98098 GCA_032191745.1 Picea mariana | reverse complement strand
GCCTAATTGAGTTTACACCTAGGGTTTTGACTTTTAGGGTTTGAAAGGACTTGCCTTTGCAACACTTTTCACCCCTAGATTTTTGTTTTGAAGCTAGCCATTTTTTGCCAAGGATTTTTAAGGAAAGAGGGAGGAGCATGAGGCCTTGCTTAAGCAACACCGGAATGAGCCTCCTCCCCTTAGGGTTTTGACTCTATGGCCCTGCCATTGCAGCACTATAGAGCCTAACTCTCCTGTCCTTAGATTTAGATTCTCCCAAGACTTAGCCTCCATTTATGACTCCATAATACCCAAAGGCACTAGTCTATCCTTCCAACGTTGAGTTTATTGTGCCAAAACAACACTTTAAAACTTCCTAAATTTGAAACCCTACTAACCCTAACGTCTCACAAACCCTAATTTGATGATGACATCATGCCTAGTTTGAGCTTTTGGTTGTTTAAAAACGTTTTGGCTTAGTCATCTAAATGATAGACATTGAAGTGTCGATAATTTCCATTATCCTATTTACAAAACATCCACCTCTTCGTCTACCAAACTAACCCTAGTAGAAAGCTGACGTCACCTCCAGTAAGCCTAGTGACGCAGCTCCTTTGTCATATATGAGCATTTGATGATATTTTATGCTAATTCAGAGATTGATTATATACATTGAATACTATATCATTCCCAGTGTTTATTGAGAAGTAATATTATAAGCCATAGTCATTTTTTGAAATCATTGACTTCGTCAATAATTACTGCTATTTGTGCTCACTAATGTTAAATGTTGATAGTCATTAATCTATAAAGTGCTAACCACTTTAGTATGCATTATTTTTGTTGTTGCTTTGTTTCGCAAACAGGTGCTTCTACTGTGGTATTTTTTCACTCTTGACTATCTTCTTGGCAGTAATCTATGAAAGGAAAACTTACCTTGATTCTTTAAACCTTAGCCCCTTTCAAGACCCCATATTACTAGGGACGTCTCCCTTGGGTTCAGCCACCCTAAATAGAAAGAGCCCCCCATCGAGGTGACAGTGGGTGGGGAAGCTCCTGTTATGCTATTTTGATCCTTACTTTTCAAGCTACCTGACCTAGACTACAAACTGAGTGATAACATTTTGGCGTCGTTGCTGGGGAACACTGGATCGATCTTCCTCAATGAAAAACCTTTGGTAATCCTTGCCTCAAAGACCTTTTTCTTACAAGCTTACCTAGCGACTCCACTACAACTTTTTCCCCCTATTCTTTGATAGTTTCAGAAAAACTATCTGGCGACTCCACTAATGATGAAGCCAACTATGACTTTATAATGTGATCCAAGAAACTAAAGACCTTTGGATATGAGTAAAATCCCAGGATATCCCAGAAAAATGTGTCTCACTTATAAAAAGTGGCTCCCTATATTCTTCAGTCTCGATGGAGAAAGTCCTAATTATCACATGAGAAAATTTTGGGAGTTCTTTCAATACTACCTTGTTAGAGACGAAGCTGAAGACTTAGTGATGAAGCTCTTCTCTGCCTCTCTGTATGGAGAGGCTAAAAAATGGCATGATAACTTTCTAGCAGCCAACATCACATCCATGGACCATTTTGAACAAATCTTCCTTGGAAGGTGGGCTTTGAAATTAGAAGATGTACAATCATTGCTGAAAGAGCTTGAAGGCATAAAACAAACAAATTATGAGAATGTCAAAGTTTTCAGGTTTAAGTTCCAGAAGTTGTTTTACTAGATTCCTGAAAGCCATCGTCCTAAAGAAAACTACCTCATTTATCTCTATACAAATGGACTTCAGGGGCATTTGAGCTTCCTCCTAAATAAAAGGAATCCAAAAACACTTGCAGAAGCTCACAACATGGCCATCCATATCGAAAGGAATCTCATCTCATCTGGAATCAATGCTATCACCACGGATGCTCTTAGCCTGATAAAACTAGTTTCCCATGAAACCTTTGTTGAAGATACACAGGAGAGAAAGGAACAAGTTTTCAACCAACAGAATGAGGACGTGATTGAAGAGAAGGAAATTAAGCAAGATGATGAAGTATCCACCCATGCACCTCCCACTGATGAAGTCATCCAAGAACCTGTTTCTCCTGTACAACAAAGTGAAGATAAGGTTAGTTGCTTTCTACTTTAAAATTCTGATGATACCGTGTCCCTTGATTCAAAAGATGAAGAGGAAAAGAAATCTTTGAACGAAGTTGATGGTCCTTGATGTGCAATCAAAGAAATAGGCCTTCCAATTGAATAAGAAGGAGTAATCCCCGAGGATGAGACCATAATGCATGATGAAAACAACAAAGTCCTCGAAATTCCTGTGCGACAAGAAATAGTGAGTTACCCTCCTCTCCTAATTTTTTATGATGCTTTACCTTGTGATGAAAAGGAGGAGGAGGATGAATTTTCAAATCTTTCAAAACCTGCATGCTATGACACAGATAGTGACACTGTTGATAACATTGATGAGTTCATACATGTTGGGAGACGTAGGTGGGATATAGTTGGTTATGACCTGGGTCCCATCTATGACACTGAGAGCCATTTCCAGTTGTTTCCCTTGCAATTGTCACAACAGATTACTTCTGACCAATGGCAACAAGAAGATGAGGTTTTTACTTGTACCTTTCAAAAAACCAAGGATGACCTAGTACCTCACTCTTCTGATGATTTTCAGTCTCACCTTGAGATTTTTTATGAGTACCCTTATGAGCATTTGGTTTCTTTTCATGAAGATGATTGCCAACCACCACTGTGCTCAGATTTTAATACAAGTAAGGACATTGTTTGCCTAAAGAAGGTTTCTCATGACTTTTCACCCGAACCACCTGTTATTACTTTGCCATGATTTTCCTTTAAAGGTGTAGTTGGGAAATACCTTTTTCATGTTGAGTTTCCTTTTGGGCAAACCCTAGACTCCAAGGGTTGGTTGGGTAATGATAGCTCCAATCAGTTTTTCAACCTTCCCTTGATAGTTTGCCAGTCGCCTGCTAAATCTTTGTCAATTCTTTCCTTGAATCTAGAGTATGAGGATGTCCTAGGTAACCAGTTTACATGCCCTTTGAGTTAGTTTTCTGAACCTTGTATTTTCCATAACCCTTTCTTGGATAGAATCAAGTACTTTTCTCAAATATGGACTTGGTAGGATTTTATCCCTCCCACCCGCCTCCATGAGTTAAATTCTGACTTTCCCGATGATATGATATATATTCTAACTCATGACATTTTTGTGCTTGATTTATCACTGTTTTGGTTTATGATGAAGCACAAAGGCAAGTACCAAGGAACGTTGTAGGCTTGGCTTCACTGGTTGTTTGACTACACTAACATGCAACCAACAAGTAAGTGCAGGTAAGTGTTTTACTTTCTATTTTCATTTATGATTACTTTATATGCACATGCCATATTTTGTGGGGTGGCAATACCACCACACCTTTGTTGCTAATGCTTTCTTGTCAAGTGTGAGCAGTTCTACAGGTTTATGCCAGAGATTGCTAAGGTTCTCATTCGCTCTACGATTAGCACATGTCCCCTATTTGAAGCCAGATGTTATCCCCGATATCTATGGATAGATAGGAGATCATGTCTCGAGGCCCACAGGTCCTAGACATGAAGTGCCGAGAGCAGGATTGACCCGAGCATGGCCCTGGAGGGCCCTTCTTTCTTCTTCTTCACCAGACTTGTCCTGTCAACAGCAGCAGCTTCCATCACCATCGGCTTGGACTTGCATCGGAGAGGACTCTTGCTCCATGAGGTAATTGGTCCAAGGTATCATGGTATGTGCCATGTTTGATCATTATAACCTTCTTATATATGCATTAGGTTCCTTTCATTTCTGATGACTGCTTGGATATTACACTAATCCACTTGACCATTGTTGGGGTGATTGATGGGGTGATTTAGAAAGCTTGTATTCATGGGTCTTGGTTAGCCACCAAAGGGGATTTGCAGAGCCATCGTCCACTCCCACCATTCTATCAATTTTCATCTTATCTCCCGCACATCTATCCCATTCCCCTAGTCTGGCCATTAGGATGACCATTTGAGGGTTACACTTTGTCTTGTGGGAAGAAGGGGCTAAAGGCCCAGGGGGTAAAAGCAGCTGGTAAAATATAAAATCCATAGGAAATAAAACCTAGATATGCTTCGCCCAGGGGATCCCCGAGAAGGAAATAAAAAGCCTCTCGATAAAAAACTAAAGGGACCCTAAGAAAAATAATAAAATAAGACCTAACCAAGAGGATGGGAGGTCTCATCACGATCCAGCCCATTATGTTCATAGGTATCTAGCAGTATGACATTGCCATCATCTGGTCACCATGCTAGGGCAATGACCTTTGGTTGCATGGCCAAGGGAAAGGGGGTCTCATCACTAGCCAGCCTTATCATCTCTGCGAAGATACTAGTGGGTAACACTATCAGCTCTAGTCACCATGCCAAGGAAGTGTCCTCTGGTCAGACCTTGAAGTAAAAAATAAAGAAAAGAAATAAAAGAAAAAATAAAGGCAATGAAGGGCTTGGAAAAAATGCATCCATGATGGGTACAGCTCGCCTCCTACAAAGGCACCCACAGACAACACCTTCCCTTGGTTTTACTGTGACTGGACGTCCCTAGACCACATCACCTCATAAAAACATGGCTTGAATGATCTTCTGAGGAAACTTTCCTTATCTTGTGGGTATTATCCCAATAGGTTATTCTGTCAGTTTCTTCAGCTTTGTATTGTAGATCTGTGTAACGTCTTTGAGCTCTTAGATGATATGTTAGAGATTTAATGCATGTATTTGATAAATTTAATGATGAAATATGACTGACATTGCTATGATCCCGAGGACTGATGAGCCCATGGAGGGCGTAGTCTTTGATGTGCAGGACCATACCCGGTGGACAGGTACTAGTGGACTGGTACACATGGGGATATGATTAGTTCAGACCTCCATGGGGCTGAAGATCCCATCAGATGGTTGTTGGGATGGCAGAGTCAGGACAACGTTGTGATGAGCCATTGCACGAGAAAGAAGAAGGACGTCCTTACCAAGGACACTTTGGCAGAGCCCGGCCTAGGGGGGATCACCCACTGCAGATGGGACGATTTATTTTGATGAACAGGACATCACCTAAGGTAGCTGGATGTTTTTCTGGAGCGTGTGGCAGTGTGTTGGGGTCATTTGGCATATGTGGCAGCTTGGAGAAGCCCTAGAGGGGACAACGTTCTGCTTCCTGGATGCTGATCTTTCCCAAAAAGGGCCAACGTCTCCCTCAGAGGGGCTTGACATCTCCCTTTTGAGCTCATATTGTGACATTTTTAGCATTTAATGTGATAAATAGTGTAATATTGTTAGTCAGCCTTGTCGGCTGTTTTAAATGACCTATTTTGTAATTAAAGGTCATGAGGATGATACAAATAAAGGATGTTGCCTCTCATTTTTACATAACACAACTCACTCTCTTGTGAGAGAATCAGTTTTAGTCTTTTGTCTTGGTATTTTTCTCTTGGAAGTGAGGCGCTACTCTTGTGGAGGATCATTCTTGGCATGTTTATGGTGTTTTCTATCATTGGAAGTTTTACAACTAGGGTTTGATAAGCTCTTCATTGATTTGTAAGTGTATTTCTCATGCAAAACTTCTTAAATGAATGGTTGTATCTTAAGTCTCTTGCATTTATTGTTACATTGTTATTATTTGCTTAATCATTGAAACCCTAGGTAGCAAGCACACAAGTAGGTCCTTGCTATATGTACCCATGATAGGAAACCTGTTTTAGCCATTGATTAAGGAGAATATAGCCTAGTCGTTGCTACACTAATTCCCCTTTTTCTAAGTTAGCCTTTTAACATAAATTAAAGAAAGAAGACGTCCTAGGCCTAATTGAGTTTACACCTAGGGTTTTGACTTTTAGGGTTTGAAAGGCCTTGCCTTTGCAACACTTTTCACCCCTAGATTTTTGTTTTGAAGCTAGCCGTTTTTTGCCAAAGATTTTTAAGGAAAGAGGGAGGAGCATGAGGCCTTGCTTAAGCAACACCGAAATGAGCCTCCTCCCCTTAGGGTTTTGACTCTATGGCCCTGCCATTGCAGCACTATAGAGCCTAACTCTCTTGTCCTTAGATTTAGATTCTCCCAAGACTTAGCCTCCATTTCTGACTCCATAATACCCAAAGGCACTATTCTATCTTTCCAACGTTGAGTTTATTGTGCCAAAACAACACTTTCAAACTTTCTAAATTTCAAACCCTACTAACCCTAACATCTCACTAACCCTAATTTGATGATGACGTCATGCCAAGTTTGAGCTTTTGGTTGTTTAAAAACGTTCTGGCTTAGTCATCTAAATGATAGACGTTGAAGTGTCGATAATTTCCATTAGCCTATTTGCAAAACGTCCACCTCTTCGTCTACCAAACTAACCCTAGTAGAACGCTGACATCACCTCTAGTAAGCCTAGTGATGTAGCTCCTTTGTCATATATGAGCATTTGATGATATTTTATGCTAATTCGGAGATTGATTATATACATTGAATACTATATCATTCCCAGTGTTTATTGAGAAGTAATATTATAAGCCATAGTCATTTTTTAAATCATTGACTTCGTCAATAATTACTGCTATTTGTGCTCATTAATGTTAAATGTTGATAGTCATTAATCTATAAAGTGCTAACCACTTTAGTATTCATTAGTTTTGTTGTTGCTTTGTTTCGCAAACAGGTGCTTCTACTGTGGTATTTCTTCACTCTTGACTATCTTCTTGGCAGTAATATGTGAAAGGAAAACTTACCTTGATTCTTTAAAACTTAGCCCCTTTCAAGACCCCAGATTACTAGGGACGTCTCCCTTGGGTTCAACCACCCTAAATAGAAAGAGCCCCCCATCGAGGTGTTAGTGGGTGGGGAAGCTCCTGTTACGCCAGTTTGATCCTTACTTTTCAAGCTACCTGACCTAGACTACAAACTGAGCGATAACAGGCTTAACCCAAGGGAATATTATAATGTATTTCCTGAAAATACTAAAGTTGGGAAACAAACCTAGTTATCCAAAGTTCCTTTAGGGAGAGGAACAAACTCCAAGTGGAGAGGAACAAGCTCATAGAGAGCCAAGTGTCACCCAGGATGCATGCAGATTTATGGGAAATTTCCACCGTTGTGGGAGTTCTCTCTCACCATTCTTGCTCTCTCACAATTCTGCAGTCTGACCGCTCTCACCATTCTAACTCTCTCATGATTTTGTATTCTGACTGCTCTCACCATTCTCTCTCTAATTGTTCTTAGCATTGACCATTGCTTGTCATTTTTCCTCATGAGTTCACTCACGATCCATGCCTCCCTTGTCCATTTCACACACGCACTGAACTGGCACGCAGCAAGAGCCATTTCTTCCATTGTGAACCTTTGTAATTTGTTGATTCGTCCCTTGCCTTACTTGATTTTGTTTTTGTGGTTTGAAGAGGTGGGTTTTCAAGCTCGTCGTTGAACAAGCAGGTTGTCAAGCTTGTGAGAAACTCTCTCCAGGTGAGAGAGCTTGTTGGGGAAGTGACTTCTTCTGGAGGGAGTCCAGCAACAGCTACAGAGTTCTGTTAATTCCTGATCTGGCCTATTTTTGAATCCCTAGAAGGGAAGTGGAGCATTCGATGGACTGTGGAACAATGAAGGTGCATATTCTCATGATGGGACATGCATGTGGGGAATGAGAGTCTGTGAGCAATGGGCATAAGTAGGATCCTTGGAGAGAATCCTTCATGTTGCATTGTGCAGTTTCTCATAGCCTCGGTCTAGCCAAGGATTCCTTTGCCCTGGGTGGATTTTAGTCCCAACTTGGGGGTGATCCACTGCTGATATCTTGGAGCAACGTGGTATAAGGCTGGGAGGTTCATGGAAGGTCTACACCCAGTTGGTGGTCTTCTAGTAAAAATATAAGTATTGAATCTGTGTTAATTGTATTCTGTGTATATTGTACAGGTGTTATAATGTTATTAGAATTACCTGTGTCTATTGCATGTATGTGTTATTGTCGCATCCGCATGAATATGTGTATGAACAGAATGTTTATGTCTGTTTAAAAATTGCATTAGATATGTATATATGTATATGAAAGCATGATAGTTTCAAGTAGCATGATCGTCCTAGGTGGTTGGGTGTGTTACAACCGTTTCAAAATAGTTTGGTTTTGAGTTAGTTTCTTTCACCCCAGAAAGGGTGGCTAAGGGACGATAAAATCTAGTATCAGAGCCTATGGTTTCAACATTGAACCTAGATGGGCCGTACAAGTGGTTATAGAAGAAAGTCCATAGAAATTTTTGTCTAAAGGGACAAAATTCAAAGTTAAAAGCATCCCTGAGTGCTAAGAGAATACCTTGGTCATGTTTTGAATCTCAGGAGGTATAGCGGTTTAAGAAAAACAAAAGATAAAAGAGTTTGCGGTCATTGTTGGTTTGGGAACACGAAAATTAAACTTGAGCCATTGGAATAGTTTAGGAAGGGACAAACCCCTCACATTCGTTGGATCCAAAGAAGATGCATGGAGGATAAGCACCGAAGTCATTCATACTTCTCCCCTCCAACCATTTTAAAACTATAAGCAGAGAAGACTGTCAAAGTCTAGAACCAATCCAGATCGTCCATTCCAGTGGATACGTGTCCAAATATTAAGAAGGTTCAGAGTTTCGACACTCCGGAAGAATGGTTTGTGGTTGCGTGGGAGGAAAAGATCACTTCGATGGTTTGAGAATCGAAGTGACATGATAGGATGATCTTACCAAGGGTGACGTGGACCAGTTCGATAGCTTGGAGAAAATTTCAAAGGAAGGAAATCCTTGAAGTCCCTAAGTTCCAAAGTGACGTGGCTTCGTGGGCCCGGAAGGTTAAGTCGTTCGAGAGTTTGGCGTTTGGGGAAAATTGTTGGAATAACTTCTGGACCTCTGAAGTATAGTATTTCTAAAGTCCCTAAGTTCCGAAGTGGCGTGGCTTTGTGGGCCCAAAATATTAAGTCATTCAGGAGTTCGACGTTCGAGGAAAATTGTTGGAAGAACTTCCAGACCTCTGAAGTCTCGAAGTTCTGAAGTGACGTGCCTTCGGTGTTTGAGGAAAATTGTTGGAAGAACTTCTGGACCTCCGAAGTCCTGAAGTCCCAATGTTCTGAAGTGATGTGGCAGTGACGTCACCTAGGGGTGACATGGAAACACATAAGGAATGCCATGTGTCAGTGTGTTTTGAACTTTAGAAAGACTGATTTGGTAGGTAGAGCTTGACATGTGTCACCCCTCAAATTGTGCCACGTGTCTGCTTCTATTGTTCTTCCATGTGGCACCAGATCCTAGAGTCTAGAGACTTGGCACTTCGGAGGAACTTGGTCAAGAAATGTTAAGTATGAAGCATCCCGAAGCTCCAAAGAGCTGAGTAAATCCTCGTCATCCATCGGGATGGACAAGTGGTGATAGATCCCATGGTTCAAAGAATTCAACGCATAATAAGTTGGGGATGAGGACTTTCAAAGGCCCAAAGGCCGAATTCCATCATGACCGTTGATCACAGAAGACGCGAGGTGCCAGATTCTGTAGTCTGGAGGAGTGGTACTATGGGGGATTGTGTTGAAGAATTGTTATAGTTGAGGACTTCCAGAGGCATGAAGGTCGGAGTCCATCATGACTGTTGATCACAGAAGACACATGGAAATAGATCCCATGGTCCGGAGGAATGGTACTCCAAAGGATATTAGTTGTGATTCGAGAAATCCCATAGGGCTAAAGTTAATCTCGACTATCAGATCACAAATGACATGTGGAGGTAGGAGAGGGGATCTCTGGTGGATCTGCACTTCAGTAGATTGGTAGTGTTGTTCTTTAGAAACCGTCGAATCTTGGAGTCCCAAAGATCCTATCCATCGTAGATACGAGGAGAGAAGGTGGACCGTAGATCCACTATCCTTCGCAGGTTTTCCAGTTCAACGGTTTCAGAGATTTGTTGTGATGTGTTTTGGAAACCGTTGAAGCCAGGAGTCTCAGAGCTCCTATCCACTGTAGATCTAAATGAGGAATAAGGATTTTTGATCTGTATGTCCTCTGAGTATTCATATAATCGACACTCAGTGAAAATGTATGGTAATGGGGGTAGATCCTTCGAAGCTCCGAAGTTCCGAAGCCCCGGAGGCTCGAAAAAAAGAATAAGTGCCTAGTTGTTAGCGCTAGGTCACAACCCTGGTCATGTGATTTTGGGGCCAAAATAAAGGGGCTAGCACTTGAAATTTTTGTTTAAGAACAAAAAAGGGACAAATTTTTCAAGTAGCCATAACTTCCTGCTCAAAACTCAAAATTGAGCATGGAAGCAGCCATTGGAAAGGTCATGAATAGTAGAATATAATTGCTCACCAAGAAATTGGATTTGAACAATAAATTTCTTAGGAAATCGACAGAAAAGGAGTCTAATATATATTAATGAATCGTAATGATTCATGCTTTCATGAAATTATTAAGAAAAGTTAGCCTAACAAAGTTCTGTTGGCTACACATTTTTGTATAATTGACAACTGTCAGTTAAGAGTCAGCACAAAGTGCATAAGTGATGGATGATACTCAAGTAGTCTTCAGTCAATAAGATGAAAATAGAGGGTTGAATGTCCAGTTGGATAGGGAAGGAACTAACTCCAATGGACATGGAGGAGAAAAGGAGGAAGACATAAATCTGGCTAAGACCCTCTGAAAATTGTAGACAGATGTCCAGAGACACAAGGTTGATAATGAGAGGATTATGAAGGCTAAATAACACCAGGAAGACTTCAATATGAATTTAATGAAAATCCTTGACAGAATTGAAAATAATATGGATAAGGAGAGTGGCTCCAGCAAATCAGGAAATCACAGGACCCCTGAGAAGAAAGGAAGATCAAGGAGTGGTAGCAGACATCACCATCACTCCCAAAAGCATTCCCATAGGAGAGAACACAGTAGCTCAATTCCATCCCATGTTAGGAAGCATAGGAGGTTTGGGGTGGATGAGTTGAAGAGAGAAATGAATAAGATCAAACCTCCTACTTTTGATGGAGAGCACAAGAAGGATGAAGGTGCTAAGACACTGTTGCTAGGCATGAGGAAGTACTTCCAATTGCATAACTATTCTTCTCATACAGACGGTACGATTTCCATCTACTGGCTTAAAGGAAACTCATCCATGTGGAGGGATCAGTTGGTGTAAGTGCAACACCTCAGAGAGGAAAATGTGACTTGGAAGGAATTCAAGAAGCATTTTGAGAAGAAATACCTGACCAAGAGGTATTATGATAAAAAGATGAAAGAGTTATTTGAACTTAAACTGGGCAGCATGACTATTGATGAATATGAAAAGATATTCTTAGAGTTTTTGAAGTATGTCTCCTTCATCAAGGATGAGACAGTGAAGATTCAGAGGTACCTGAGTGGGCTGCCATCTTTTGTAAGTGACAAAATCTAATATGATGATCCCAATACTCTATAAGAAACCATAAGAAGAGACAAGTGCTTATACGATTAACATAAGGGAAAACCTACTTTTCAAAGATATTGGGAATACAAGAAGAAGTTTAAGAAGGAACAGAGGAAGAAGGGGAAGAAGCCGCCATTTTTCAGAAACAATCCTCAAGGAAAGACATCTTTTAGAGAGCATAGAATGGATGAGGTAGGTGGGAAAAGGCCAAGACAGACACCTATTCAATGTTGGGGTTGTAAAGGATACCATAAGTATAGATATTGTCCTCACAGAAGTGATAAGGTGAGAGTTTTCCACAGTGTACAGCAAGCAGAAACAATGGAGGACATGGGAAGAAGTGTTCCAAGGATATATCCAACCTTGGACAAAAACAAGATGAGTTTCAATCATGCATGATTGAAATAGAAGGTATGATAAATAACCATGCCTTTACTATTTTAATAGATTCAGTATCTATTCATAGATATATAGATCCTAAGGTAGTGGAAATATTTAAATTTCCAAGAAGCAAGCATGGGAAATCTTGGCTGGTGCAACTGGCTACAAGAGCCAAAGGAAAAGTTGTTGAGTTGGTTAAATCATGTCCAGTGGATATGAATGGGATAAGTACCAAGGCAGATTTGAACACCCTTCCCTTGGGTTCATATGACTTCCTAATTGGTATGGATTGGATAGACCAACACCATGCTATATTGGATTGTCATAACAAGTCATTTACTTGCCTGGATGAGGAAGGGAACCCAAGAATAGTCCAAAGAATTCTGAGGGAACTGATTGTTCGAGAGATCTCAACAATGCAGCTAAAGAAGTGTTACAGGAAGGGATGTCAATTATTTGCAGCTCATATGGAAGAATCACCTAAGGATCAGGTGCAAAATCTGTGGGATCACTTAGTCCTCAAAGAATTCAAGGATGTTCTTAAGGAAATACCAGGATTACCCCCAAAGAGAGACATTGATTTCTCTATAAATTTGATGCTTGGGGAAACTCCAGTATCAAAGACTCCCTACAGAATGAGTACACCAGAGCTGAAGGAGTTGCAAATTCAACTTGAAGAGTTTTTGAAGAAGGGGTATATACGCCCAAGTGTGTCACATTGGGGTTCCCTAGTCCTATTCATGAAAAAGAAATATGGGACATTGATATTGTGCATCGACTTCAGACAATTGAACAAAGTAACCATAAAGAACAAGTATCCTTTGCCAAGGATCGACGATCTATTTGATCAACTAAAATATGCAAGGATATTCTCAAAGATCGAGCTTTGGTCATGATACCATCAAGTAAGGATCAAAGATGAAGATATCAGAAAGACCACCTTTAGGATAAGGTATGGTCATTGCAAATTCACAATGGTGCCATTCGGATTATGAAATGCACCAGCTGTGTTTATGTGCTTAATGAATGGTGTTTTCTGAAAATATTTAGACAAGTTTTTCATTGTCTTTCTAGATGACATCCTTGTATATTCCAAGATAGTAGAAGAACATGAGCATCACTTGAGTATGGTGTTACTGGTGCTAAGAGAGCACCATTTGTATGCCATATTGAGAAAGTGCTCCTTTTACCAAAATCGAATTCACTATTTGGGGCATATAATATCCGAAGAAGGAATAGCAGTATACCCCGAAAATATTGAAGCCATTAAAGGGTGGAAAACACCAAAAATGTGACAGAAGTTATATCCTTCATGGGTCTAGCTAGCTACTACAGAAGATTCATTGCAGGGTTTGCAAGGATTGCTCACCCAATCACTTCCTTGCAAAGGAAGGGACTGAAGTTTCAATGGACAACAGAATGTGAAAATAGTTTCCAACAATTGAAGCAGTTGTTAACCAGTGCTCCAATTCTGAGGATTGCATATCCAAATGAATATTTTGTGGTTTGCATTGATGCATGCAAAGAAGGACTTGGTTGTCCCATTTAGTAGAAAGTGTAACACACCAATAAGTTGTCCCATTTGGTGTGTTGCACTTGGTTGTCCCATTTGAGGCACTTTATGGAAGAAAGTGCAACACACCAATAAGTTGGGACAACCCAGCTGATAGAGTGGTGATTGGGCCAAAGTTGCTCAAAGAAATGGAAGAGAAAATGTTAAAGATAAAATAGAATTTGAAGGCTATGCAAGACATGCATAAAATCTATGCTGACAAGGGAAGAACTCACAGGGAATTTAAAGTGGGTGATGATGTATTCTTGAAGGTGAAAGCCAACAAAAGTTCCCTGAAGTTGGGAAACTATTCCAAGTTGGCAGCCATATATTGTGGGTCGTTTGAACTCCTAGAAAGGATTGGACTAGTAGATTACATGATTTCATTACCTGCATCTATGTATATACATAATGTATTCCATGTATCATTTCTTAAGAAATATATACCTGATGCTAATCATGTTATTGATTGGAATGTAATTCAGGTGGAGAAAGAAAGCGCTTTTCAAGTGCATCCAGTATGCATTCTGGAACGAAAAATAAAATAGCTCTGGAATCGAGCCATAAGGATTGTAAAGGTCCAATGGAACCGGTATGGTCCCGAGGATGCAACCTGGGAGCATGAAGGTGTTATGCGGGTAGAATACCCGCATCATTTTGAAGATTTTGAAAAACTAGTTGAAGTTATGTAAATGAATTGCACTGAGGACAATGAAAAAATAAGTAGAGGGGATTATAATACCCCAAGGTCGAGCCCCAGTTGAATTGTAATGATTATTAATGATGTTATAGGCTGGTGAGCCAAGTATTTATAAGTTGGGAGGATTGTGTGCTTATTAGGCTGGAGAGCCTAAATGCTAAATCCAGAGAGCCTATTTTTGTATATGTAATTATGCAGATTATTAATAAAAATACATTGTTGCGTGTAGACCGACCACGAAGAAAGAGTTATGGGGGACTAAGCTCCACTAGGTAAGGAAAGGAATATGGCTGAGATACTAGAAAATAGGGGCTAAGCTTGAGGTCTTAACCCAAAGGAATATTATAATGTATTTTCTGAAAATAATAAAGTTGGGAAATAAACCCAGTTATCCTAAGTTCCTTTGGAGAGAGGAACAAACTCCAATTGGAGAGGAACGATCTCCTGGAGAGACAAGTGTCACCCAGGATGCATGCATATTTGTGGGGAATTTCCATTGTTTTGTGGGTTCTCTCTCACCATTATGGCTCTCTCAGGATTCTGCAGTCTGACCTCTCTCACCATTCTGACTCTCTCACCATTCTGCATTCTAACCTCTCTTACCATTTTGGCTCTCTCATGATTCTGCAGTCTGACCTCTCTCACCATTCTCGCTCTAAGCATTATGATCATTGACCATTGCTTTCCATTTTTCCTCATGAGTTCACTCACGATCCATGCCTCCCTTGTCTAGTTCATGCACACATTAAACGAGTGTGCAACAAGATCCATTTATGCCATTGTGAACCTCTATAATTTGTTGAGTCATCCCTTTCCTTACCCGATTTTGTTGTTGTGGTTTGAAGAGGTGGGTTGTCAAGCCCGTGGTTGAAGAAGTAGGTTGTCAGGCATGTGAGAAACTTTCTCTAGGTGAGAGAGTTTGCTAGGGAAGTGAGTTCTCCTGGAGGGAGTCCATCAGTAGCTACAGAGCTCTAATAATTCATGATTTGGCCTATTGTTGAAGCCTTGGAAGGGAAGTGGAGCAGTTGATGGACTGTGGAAAAGTGAAGGTGCATATTCCCAGGGTGGGACAAGAATGTGTGGAATTAGAGTTTGTGAGAAGTGGGTGTAAGTAGGATCCTCAAAGAGAATCCTTCATGTTGCATTATGCAGTTTCCTGTAGCCTCAGCCTAGCCTAAGATTCATTTTCCCTAGGTGGAGTTTAGTCCCAGCTCAAGGGTGACCCACTGTTGATAGGTTGGAGTAGCGTGGTTGTTGGCCCTCGACCAAGTTTTGGAGAACCTTGGTCATGTTTGACAATTTTTGGGACTTCGATAGTAGGTCGAAGATGGAGCACCCAGGAAAAGCGGAGATCGCGAGATCTTGCACTTTTTGCGGGCTTTTTGGGCTTTTAGGATTTATGTAATGGGTATGGGATGTTGGCCCATGGGTCTTACCCATGTTTAGGCCCTTTTTGTAATGTATAAATAAGTATCTAGGATATGTAAGGAGAGGTCGATGGCTTAGTGCTAATGTTATCTATGTGCAAGAAGATGTGTTAAGGCTTGCAGAGCTAAGTGCAAGCATTTTGTAAGTGCTTTGTGCAGACGGATAGTGTGAGAATTTATGCTTTGACCTAACTCGAGGAAGGATGATATGGTGAGGTGCGCGTAGGTCTCCTATCTTATGCAGAGTTAGATTTGTGGCTTTGTGCATGTAAGCAAATTGGAAGAAGCTAATAAAGAAGAAGAAGAGTTGGTGGATGTAGACCCACGCTAGGGGTGAACCACATATATCCTGTGTTGATGTGCTTTGTGCAATGTGTTTCTGATATTGTGTTTATATTTTTTTAGTGCACTATTCCTGATGTATGATATATAGATCTATGAATTCTTATTTCTTATTATGTGAATGAATGTTAGATCTGAGATTATGCTAAGTGCTTGGAAGTGTTAGATCTGTTTACTACTGTGCCGATCTGTAATTAGGGTTAATCTGCGAAGTCAATAAGACTCATAACTTGATTAATTCTATTAGATAAGTTCTCTGTTAAGTATTGTGATCACAGATCTGTGTCACAGCTAGGTTATAGACACTTGAGTCTTGTAACCCCCCTACCTCTACCTCAGGTGACATCTCATTTGCTTCGCAAGTGTTGTTGAAAGGGATGGTAGTTAAGGTTTTGTTGGTGTGTTGTTGAAGCGTTGAACCCCAGGTCTTCCACTGTGCCAACACTGTTCTAAGGCTAGGAGGTTCGTGGAAGGTATGCACACAGTAGGTGGTCTTCTCATAAAAAGATAAGTATTGAATCTGTGTATATTGTACATGTGTTATAATGTTATCATAATTGCATGTGTCTATTGCATGTATGTGTTATTGTCGCTTTCGCATGAATATGTTGATGAACATAATGTTTATGTCTATTTAAAAATTTCATTAGATATGTATATATGTATATCATATCATGATAGTTTCAGGTAGCATGATCGGCCTGGGTGGTTGGGTGTGTTACAACCATTTCGGAACAATTTTTTTTTGAGTTAGTGTTGTTCACCCCAGCATGGGTGGTCGAGGGATGTTACAAAAGGTCTAGTAGGCCTATTACAACCTTGAGGATGTGACATGGGAGTTATAAAATGCTATGCAGGATGCACAGGCACAACTATTTTGATGTAAAAGTTGTATATGTGGAAACCTATATGGTGATGTGCAATGAGAAAAGTGAAAAAAAAAGGGGGAAGGGAATGTAATAACCCTAGGTTGGTCCCCAGGTTGTAATTTAATTATGCATATATGTTATATAGGTTGGTGATCCAGATAGTATGGCCAAGGTCTGATATATGTATATTTTGTATCAAATTTATCAATAAAAAATCACATAACTAGATATGATACAAGAGGGATGATAAAATTGGGGGGGCTATGATTCCATGAGAGAGAATTGACTTATGCCATTGGTTGAATCAATTTTCCAGTCAAATGGCTCGACTATCTGGTCAACTGGATCAACTGGTTAATCAACTTGTCTTGTAGCTGGCTAAAATATTACATTGATCAACCAAATCCCAATGTTTTATTATTTTTTTAATGTTTAAATGTGAGAGGGGCTTAAGGGAGGGGAGGCACTAGAGGGGCTAAATTATTATATGTATTATTCTATTATAAACCAAAGTCGTCTTACTTTAAAGTATGATACAGGATAAATGATTATGGGAATGCATTTCAAGGAGCAAGGTGGAGTTCCTTGGGTGTCAAGTGGTAAGTTCATAACATGCATAATAATTCCCTAGGTTTGGGGAATCTGACCATCATTCTACTTGTTCATTGTTTTGAATTTTTTAACTTATTGTTCATGCATGGAGTTCACCATGAACCTATAAAAAACTAGCACTAGTTGACCTACAAATTGAAGGATCGAAGGGAAATACTTATTGGTAATTAGAATGGCATGCTTGTGAAAGAAGTTTGGAATGCCTATTATGTAAATCTGATATGTAATTGTTTGTAGAAATAAGGATGGGATTGTTGTGATTGAGAACCCACAAACTACTGGAATTTTTGGAGCCCCATCATTGATATTCCTGGATAGTCTGCATTGGAGCCTTGGAGGGGGTGATAATTTCCTGACGGATTGCATTGTAGTGAAGCATATTCCATCCTTGGGGTGGTGCAGGCTAGGCAAGAGAGATGGGTGACATAAAATGTAGTATTTATGTGTATGTTGTTATATGTTGGGTATAGGGATATGTGAGGGATCTTAGCCACCCATAGGATCATTTGACCTTGTGGACTCATATCCCCATCTCAAGGGTGGCCTACTACTGAAAGAATTGAAGGAGTAGAGCCTATGGTTGGGAGGAACATCCTTCATACATAGCCATTTACATAAATTTTCTCATAAGATAAGTGTTATGGTCTCTCTATTATTATTTGAGTTTTTTGTGTGCAATTTACCTTTTAAAATTTTGGGAATGTTAATGAACATAATGTCATTTTAATTATGTATGTTTATATGAATTTGCATGAGAATGATTGTCATTTTGCACACATATTTCCTTATATAACTAGACAGAGAATTAATGGTATAAGACTTGTGTAATTATGAGTCAATATGAAAGAATTATGAAATGTATAGTGTGTATAGAATGGGAACCGTAGTAGTGTGATTCAACATAGAGATGGGTATGTTACAAGACATAAAACTCTATACAAGACCAATACGAAGACAAGAATTTTATTCCACATAGGATCCATGTTGGCAATTGAGTGGCCTATAATTCCCTTGTTTACAGATAATTGATTGGCTCATCCAGCATGAGACGAACTATGAATTATTCCCACCTCATCTAGTACAACAGGGGGAGTCACAATGAATTCTTTTTTCCCACCAATTACTAGGATAACTTATCCCACATCTATGCATATGAAATCTGACTTTAATATTTGGGGAATGTCACCAACCACCTCATTTCCTACCATGAGTGTACCCAACATTAGTATGATCATTGTGTCCACATAAGTTCTCACATATAGATTTGTTTTATGTGGGGGGAATGCCTTGGTTTTACCACTGGAAGTAGGTTTCCACCTATTCTGACATTCCTTTAGGTGGCATGGAAATCCCAAATGTTTGTTTTTATTTTGGTTGGAGTGTTAATCCTTGATCTCTTCCTACCACTAGTGTTGTTACAAGCACTAGGGGTAGTAATGTCACCAGGGGAAGAAATTTCCCTGGGGGAAGTAATATGGGGGAACTGCAAGGCCCATTTGGATAACAAGGTTAATCTCCTTTCTATCAGAATCCATTTTCCAATGTGAATTTTCATTTCTTAGTGAATTTAAAACTACTTGATCTATCTAGGTTGATGAATGACCCCATAAAACACCACTCTTGGTGGAGGGAAAGTCCCACCAAATTGTCATCTGATATTCCAAAATTTGATAGTAAACCTAGGGAAGATCCTTCCACACATGCCATGACATATCACCTTTTATGTTATTCAAACTCTTTGGTGGATGATAGTATAAGGTTAAGAATTTTCTAGTGTAACTTGATAGCAGGTGTTGCTAAATGGTACATTGTGTTACCAGGTGATTTGTATAATGACTTTACATTCTTGGCCATGTCATTTTTGGTTCACTTCCAACTGTCAATTCGATATGAGATTGGAAATGAAACTTTGATTTCATTATGTTAAATAAACACCACACATATCTCTAATCATATTCATGAATGGGGAAATAAGTGTAAGTTCATCAGAGATGAAATTCTGAATCAATTTCTAGAATTTTGGTTTTTTAAGTGATTATTTCCACTTATTTCCAAGGATGTAGTTATGTAAGGGGAATTTACTGACAATCAAGTAATTTTTCATGCTCAAATTTTTTACTTGATATACTCTTAGTCTAGCACATTGTATGATAGTATTCCACGTGCTTTGAGGCCATCAATAAATCCTATAAAAACTAATATGAGACTGCATACCAATGGTGTGCTTGATTTTGTATCTTGTGCTACAGTTGGCCAATTAAGTGGATATATGAGTCATATGTCCAAATCAACAAATCCACCCACAACTGAACTAACAACCCAAAGTGATACAATCCTTGCTCAAACCTATGAGGTTCATTCGATCCAATCCACAAAACTAAAGAAATCTTAGCACCCTAGAGGTAAGAAAAGAATTTTTTTCCTGGGAAAGGGACTTCTCAACCTCAAAATGTTGATGTGGGAGGCACGGAAAGGAAGAAGAAATTGAAGTTTCCTTGTAAGATATATGGTGGAGACCATATTAGTCACCAGTATTCTCACATGGATGATTTTCATCACTTTTTATCTCAATAGGGATCTCACCAGCGACACATTGTTTTAACAAATCCATTCCCACAACTATCATTCAGTTCAATTAGGTGAACTTTTCTACATTAAATAATTAACCCGGGGTTTGTAAATTGATGAAATGCATGCAAAATATATACAGGCATTAGCTCCTAATCTATCTCTAAATGACTATTATGAGAAATCAAAAACTATTAATTGTTTATCTGTAGAAACATAGTCATTGCTTAGCTATAGAAAATAGAGTAATTGTCCATTGTTTAGCTGCAGAAACAGAGTTGTTTCTTAGCTATATAAAACAGATTAATTGCAAATACTAAAGAAACAAATTTAATAAAATCACAAGAACGATTCTAAACACTTGAGATCATTAACATATTGGATCATTAGCTATTAAACAATCATAGGCTTTCAATCATCCAATTAATGAAGGTTGTTATGACTGGTGTGAATAATCTTTTATTCAATTGAACAATCATTTATTCAATAAATAATTTATTTGTGTTAGTGTTCATGTGTATTGCAAACATAAATAAATAAACTATAGGAAATGAAAGAATGACAAATGAAATCCACACAACTGATAATTGAAAACAATACCAATAAAAAGAAATGAAATTCACTCCTCCTTAAGGGGGGCCTCTTGGCTCAGCGAACGTTGCTGGAAGAAAACTATAATATTGAAATCACAAAAATAAAGCATACAACTCATGCAATTGAAAAGTAGCCAAGACTCTTTGTATTAATCTCATAAATACAATATGAAATTACAGAAAGTCAACATCATGTCACATATGTTTTTGAAGGTTCTCATAACATGTATTTATCATACAACTCCTTGGATTCACACTGGATCATAATATAAAGGATAAAAATAAAGTATGATGATGTGGTAAAATGGTGATAAGAGGTTTGAAGATGAAATGTGAAGTATATCAAGAAGATAATTTGCAAAGTGGAAAAGGTGGAGATAAAATAAAATGATGGAATAGAGTATATGATAGGAATATTAAGCTTATGGTGGTCTCTTATCAAAATTTCCTAAATTTTTAATAAATCAAAAAGTTTTATAATGATTTACCTCAATTTTACCAATCATTGCTTGGAAGATGGAACACAAATCAAGTGTTGGAACCTAGGTGTAAGGAGTGTTGACTGAAACTTTGACATTGCTCCTATGCTGACCTGGTGGACTCATGATCTTAGTTGATAGGTGGATTACCATATGTTCATTATTTGAAAGAATTTCCAAGTCATGATCTTGTCTTGGGATGCATGCAACCATATAAAACTACAAATCTGCTACCGAAAAATAACTGATTGTTACATAAATTCTGGTAATTAGTATTATATTGGATTTAAAAACATGCACGTGCATCCCTTATCATGCATTTTATAAAACTTGTTCCCTTATATTATTCAAATTATTGTATTCTCCTCAAAACCCATGTCTCAAAATTCCTTAATTTAGCCTCATCTGCTTGCAAATGACGCACAAAGATCAATCCTGGAAATAGTTGCTATATGAAATCTATTTTCTACAACACTTTACATAGGAATTTTGATAGCCACTTAAAATATTTGTAACTGCAGAAAGTCTAAAAAAAAATGCAGAAATTAACTTTCTCTGAAAAATCCTCATAAACCAAAGTAAGTTATGATCTTGTGCAACTGTCATCTGCAATATTTTTTTAAACAAGACCCTATTGCTGAGGCAAAAATCAAATTCTAGAATACTAAAATGCTTGAAATTATATTGTTCCAATTTACCTCTATGTTTCCATAATGATATGAAGATTGTTGATGAAGATTTGAAGATGGCTAATGAAAATCTAAAAATGGTTGATGAAGATTTTAGAATTGTGAATAATGAATCTCATGAAATACATAATCTGTTCTATATGTTCGTTTGAAAAACAATTTAATGTCCAATAGTTTCTTAAAATACATGTACACGAGACTTATGGTAGCTACTGAAAATCATTGTAAGTACAGAAAATCTTAAAACTGCAGAAATTAACTTGCTTTTAAAGATCCCCTTGTGGCATAATTTGAACAGTGAGCTCAGGATTGAGATTTGGAACTTAATACTTCTCTCTCTCCCACACTAAGGATGATGCATTTACGCATGCATCCTTCTAATATCTAATATTTGATTATCCGTTGCTGGAAGAATGAAAAGGCTACTGAGTTGGTACATAATCTAGATGTGTTTTTGAAGCTAAAGGTTTGGAGTTTATTTTGAATCTGAAACCATGTTTTGCTAATCACAATTATCATATGTATCAAATACCAAATATTATTGTAACCTATTCTATGAATACTAATACAAGGAAACATAAATTCTGCTACAAGGAAAGATATTGAAACAAGCATGACATCCCCTTTTTATTTGCAAAATGTAGAAAAGGGTGCAACTATCGATATCATTAAACCATCTAGTTTTCATCAAAACCTGAATCTATGGTACAATTCTTACCATGAAAATAATTTTATAAATTCAAGGATAGGAAAAAATAATTGGATTACCAACCATTAATGGATTCCATTAACCAATGAGACACTACTCACTACTGATGCCAATGAGCATCAAGGTACCTTAATGTATATTGTCATACATGAATGAATGTGTTGGAGTTGAGTAACCTATAGGATATTATATTTAGGAGGCATTAATGCATCCCCACTGCTATCAACGAGGAAACCTTTCATTGAGGCATACAAGTTCAAAGGAATTATAAATATCTGTTGATCTTGATCCCAGATACATTGTTGAATTCTATGGGACAAGACCTACTAAAAGGAAGGCCTTAAGGGATCCCACATCATTCAGTATGAGCATAGAAAAAAAATGATTTGAAGAAACATAATACAATATTGAACCAACATGTATAACTTATTGAGAATTTTTTCCACTAGTTTCCTAGTTTTCAAGAAAAACTCATGTCATGTTGTGTTAGTAAATCGGTTTTCACAATTGACTTATTTTTATCTTTACTATTTTGTTTATTTATTTATTATTCTACCTTATCCTACTTTGCTTGAAAAAAGAAAATCTCTTTCAAGTATAAGAATACTTCCAATGGAGCCATGTGCATAACAAGATTACAAATAAACTCATATTCGAAACCAAATTCTCAATGTTTGTAGGTGTCTGCAACCTCTGAAGTTTGCCTATGCTTGGGGCATTTCTCTGGTTTCGGTCTTCAGTGCCAATTTCATGTTTTCGGCCGAAAGAATAAAATTTAACGGAATCCGTTAAATTAAACGGTTTCCCTATCTTTCGACCGAAAGGATGTACAACAAAATCCGATCGTCGGAAAATATGAAACGAGACGTCGTATACGTTTGAAAATATGAAACGACACGTCGTTTAAGTTCTTTTCGCGCCAAATGGTATAAATAGGATTGCAACCGAACAAATTTAACACAATCCATCACATGAAGAAAAAGATATGAGCTCGAGGATAAGGATTTCAAGGCACTTCTCTTACTGATTGTCACTATATTCTTTTCTTTTTTTCTTTATTCCCTCTATTCCATAGTCTTAATCGAATGATCGATATCGATACATGGTGGTTTTTTAAAACACTTCAACAAAATTTCGAATCATCTTTTTGGTTTTTTTTTGAATAAGGTAAATGATGTTTGTTCAAGTTTTTATTGGAATAACAATTTATGGGTTGAAAGATAAATATTCAGCATTTTTTCAAGCTGAAGTCTTTGTTGAACATATCTTTTACAGATAACTATAAAAATCATGGGAAACA
>JASDQU010373732.1:36503-64910 GCA_032191745.1 Picea mariana | reverse complement strand
TAGTTGTTTCTATAGAAACCATGTACAGGAGCACCAGAACTAATATAAGAATACTTTAATTCTATTTCATGGTGTTTTCATGGTTATTGTTTGCATCTATTGAATGGTATGTTTACAGTTTTCTTATATTCTATATTATGCATTTGTTTCAATGCTATGTCTGTGTGTGTGTTCTCGTAATTTCATGGTGAATGTATGAAGTCTGTGAGAGGAGAAATATAAGTTTCAATTGTTTCTCTTCCTGAGAAATCTTGCAAGGAGTGCAGTGAGAGTCCGCAAAGAGTGTGTTGACGAGTTCTGAGTTTTATCTTAGGAAATATCAGGAGAGATATCATTGTTCTTATACCCACAGAAGTGAAAGCATATCATAAGAGTTTTTCAAGGAGTGTGCAAGCCGGTTGAAGTCTTAGACTTTTTCAACCAAGGAGAAGGGTTGAAGAACGGTTGTTGTAGGAAAGTGCACAGAGTTGGAGATTTTAAATAACCAGAGGTTATTGTGAATTTTGCAAGGAGTGCACGCAAGAACCCTTTTGACGCCTTGAATCCATAGCAAAGGTCAATCTCAGGAAGGATAGAGAATTGAGAGAATTTAAAGGAAGGATGAGGTCTGAAATTACCTCATAGAGAAACAAGCTTAGGAGGAAAGACTCCAAAGTAATTGGGCAAGAGTCTTTGAGAAGTCTAAACAGATGGTTGAAATTATCAGAGGGAGAAGCGTCGAAGTTTCATGGACCATTGGATCTTGTACACTGGTGGGAGGGTTAAGGTTGAGTGTCTTTCATCAATCATAAGCTCAGGAGGAGTAGTGGCCATTGGATCTGGATCAACGAGGGTCGTTGATCTTGTGCTTGAATTTCGTCGTTTCAAAATTCGGGGCGTGGAAGAAGTTGTGACTTGGAGTCGAGAGTTCTGAACTCCTGATTCACAAAGTCTCGATAGAATCAGGACCATCAGATCGCGGGAAGCTCGGAGCTTTCTATTTTTTACGGGAAGCTATCACGATTTCGGCCATTAGGTGAAGGGAGTTATTGCGCTGAAACTCGTTGATATGCGAAATACCAAGGTGCTGAAACATTTGGGCCCCAGACTACAGCTGAGGGTCACATCAGGCAACGTTAAGGGGGAATCAAAGATCCATTATCCCTTTTGAGGCTTTCATATATTGAAGGAGTCAGAGGATCTCACATCAGGGATCGTGAAGTCGCGAAACCTGAAATACCTTTCGAGTGAAAGCCATGGTCACATCAGTTGACCAAGTGAGTAATATTTCACGTCTAGTGCTAGTTTGCATAGGCATAACTCATAAGAAGGAACAATGGAAAACTTGCATGTTGAAGATTCCAACGGGGAATCAAGGAGTCAATCAGGCTCAAAGGGGAGAGAAAGAACGATCCTTAGACCAAGAGGTCATGCAGAACCTATTGAGGTAGGGGTGTTGCGTCAGAAAGGCTGATAGAGACAGAAGAAAATTTAAGTCTGAAGGTTCAAATTCTAGTTCTTTTGCTTACCCACCTCAAATGGATGAAGTAACCAAACTATTAAAGTCATTTTATGCTAGAATGGAAAGGGTCGAATTGGAAGGAAAGCAGAGCTATAGAAACCCCCCAAATTCTGATAACAAAGGTAACTTTAGGAGACCTACTAATGCCCCTTAGACCATCCAAAGAGATCATAGAAATAGGGATAGAGATGATCATAAAATCCAAACTCCTCTCCAAAATAACCTGGTCACTGATGAACATGAAGAGGAAGAACATATTCATCTTGAGATCCATTGCCTTGGAGATACCTATTCATCCCCTCATTTAACTCAGTCTGCATACTAGGAGGAACTCATCAATAATCAACTGAATGAGTTGAGTAAAGGGGAAGAGTCTAGTCACATTCCAAACAGATATGATCTGACGTACAAATAGAAATAAAGGAAATCTGACATCCCTGATTGGCCTGCCATAGAAGAAAAACCCGCTAAAGATATTGCAGACCGAAGCAAGGAAAAGAAGGCATAGACCCCCCCACCGGTGGTCAAAATTCCTTCTCTAGAAGTAAGAGAAATTCAAAAGGCCCCCTCCTCCTTCAGATTTGAGAATGAAATACAAAATATTAGAATCCTTGTACCCATTTAAGAGCTGGTCAAGCATGGAGACTTCAAAAGGTGCCTCTCCAAAATGTTGCAGCCCGAACCTTCTTCTCATTCCACAGACTCAATAAGACTCCAATATGAGAAGCCTGCAGTCATCCTAGGTCCTTTGGTAGAAAATAGAGATGATTCATCCCCTCCCCTTTATACTTCACTGAACATACATGACAAGGTTCTAAATAACTATTTGATGGATTCAGGGGTATCTCACAATATTATGCCTAAGATTGTCATGGAAGAGCTCGGTCTGGAGATTACAAAAGCCTACCATGACCTATATTCTTTTGACTCCAGGAAGGTCAAGTAACTTGGGGTTATCAAAGACTTGGTCGTATCTTTGTTCTAGCTACCAATGAAAATCGTGATCATGGACATCATGGTAGCTGACATTCCCACTAAGTTTGGGATCATTTTGTCTAGATCTTGGATAAAACGACTAGGGGGAACTTTGCAGATGGACCTCACCTATGCTACCATTCTGGTGTTTGGGGGTGAGCATAGGAGACTTTACAGGGAAGCTTAGTTGGCCTACATTATTAGTGATGAAGCAAACCCCACGAAGCATCCTATCTTTTGACGGCTACGCGGCCCCTTCACCACTCGTAGGTCAGAAGGTCCACGCGCTCACACAGGATCTTCTTCTCCTCGACTCGAAGAACTCCAAGGTTCTTCTATTTCCCTATTGGAAAATCTACACCCACAGTTCTCTTCTCTTCGATCCCCTTTTCTACACTCGGAGGATCGGAACTTCGCGGCTTCGCGAGTTCACTGCCAATCACTATACTCTCGGATCCCCGAGACCCGATATGTCAGTCAACGCTGACTTTTCTCTTACCCTGTCAGGACTTCCACGTTATCGCGATCTCGCCACTCGTGACTTTGCTATTCGCGAGGTCGAATAACTTCCATGTCGATTCTCGATGCCCAAGACGTCGAAACTCGCGATCTCGCTCCCTCGCGACTTCGCTTCTCGTGAGGTCAAATAACTTCTACGTCGACTCCTGATATACAATATCACGAGTTGATCTGACGGTCCTCGTGACTCGGATCGACGGCTCCTGCCCTCCTGAGCTTCGAACCTCTTCCACACCTACACTGTAACCTCCTTGCTCCTCTGCAAGATCCAACGGCCCTTAGAGCTTCGTGAAATCTCCTCGGAGGATTTCATCTGTCCGTTTCTTCCTTATACAACCCATGAAATGACGAAGGGTTCTTCCACAAAACTCGTCACCCTGTGCACAAACCTGCGGCGTTCCTTGCAACCTTCAAGGCACAACTTTCTTATTTGTCCTTCAACAGATTTGAAGGCCTAACCCTCCTGAGCTTTCTTACGGCTTCCAGGTCCTCCGAAAGAAACTCCTTTGCACACACTTCTTGGACAATCTTCATCCATGACTAAGTGTTGAAGCCTTCGACCCTGCGCACTCCTGCAGCAGCAGTATTTCAATTCCTTACTCAGAATCGCAACTCTGAGATATAGCTTTTGCCTGCGCACTCCTTGCATGGAACTGTGCCCCTACACTTCTGAGATGAATGGTAACAAAAGTTCTCCCTAACTGAACCCTTCTATCAACGCACTCCTTGCAGACAATTTGACTCCACTCCTTGCAGGAATCCTCTGGCTCAGATAGAGAAACAATTGAAACTCATTCTCACTTCCTCTCAGACTTCAATTCAACCATGAAATCACATACACAACATATAAAAGCAAATGTATGACAGGAAGCAAACATTCATGAGCATAACATCAATACACAGAGAAACAACACAAACCATGAATTTGAATCAAAGTTTCTTCTATTAATTCAAATATATGTACATGGGTGTTCTTCATACAATTCTCTGCATGCTCTTCTCTTCTGATTGCTCTCGATAATATTACAATGTACAATGAGGGTGTCTATATCCTGTTTCCTTTTTGCGCTCTAAAGCTATCAAATCTAGAATTAAATTCCTATCTACCTGCATTAACTATACTAAATGTCGACTATCTACCTAAGGACGAGAGCTTCCGCTCAAGGTCCATTACATGTACAAGTGCACCTCCATAAATGGCTTCATTAAAGACTTGCGCAACAACTTTCAAGTCAAATTCAAAAAGAAATTGTGCTGGCTTGTTCAGCTGTCCTCTGCTTTCCACGCTGGCTCACTTGATGTGGGCGATGCTCTTGCATCATACTCCCTCGATTGAAAAATTTTATGGGCTCCTGTCCATGAGCTCCTGCACGGTCCGTCCATGCTTCTGTATTTCTGCTTTGCTTTCCCAGCTGGCATCTTCCACTGGGTGGCCCTTCCACTTGACCAGATACTCGAAGTATTCCTTCCTTCGGGTCTTCTTACCCACTCTCTTATCCAGTATGCATTCCATCTGCAGTTTCTCTGCAACTAGAAATTGTTTCACCCACTGGATTACTGGCTCCTCAGTTCCAGACTCCTTTTCCCCAACTCTGTATGGGTATAAGTCTGCGATATTGAATATTGGAGATATCCTGATGCCATCCGGCAACTCGATTTCATAAGAATTTTCTCTGAATTTTCTCAAGACCTTGCATGGCCCGATTTTCTTCATCTTCAGCTTATTATATGTTCCCCTTGGGAACCTTTCCTTCCTCAAGTGTGCCAGAACTAGATCACCAACTTCAAACTGAAGTTGTCTCCGATGTTGATCCACTCTACGCTTATACTCTTGGTTTGAATCCTGCAACCGCTGCTTCACCTTACTGTGAAGTTCTTTCATCGTTTCAGTGAACTCCTCTGCACTAGCACTGCTAGTAGCAGTCTGTTCTAAATCCCTTAACTTAGAAAATCCTCTCGGTTGCACTCCATACACAATCTGAAATGGACTTCAGCCTGTACTCCGATTCACTGAATCATTGCACGTGAACTTTGCTTGTGGCAATATGTTATCCCAGCTGCTATGGTGCTCTGTCACCAAGCTTCTCAGTAAGTCTCCTAGACTCCTGTTCACCACTTCTGTTTGTCCATCCGTTTGAGGATGATAAGCAGAACTAAAATCCAAGTTAGTCCCTAGCTTCTTCCATAGTGTCCTCCAAAAATGCCCTACAAATTTGGTGTCTCTATCCGAAACAATCCTTTTCGGCAACCCATGAAGTCGAATGACCTCTTTGAAAAACAAGTTCGCGATGTGAGTCACATCGCTGGTCTTTTGGCATGGGATGAAATGTGCCATCTTTGAAAACCTGTCCACTACTGCAAAGATGGAATCTACACCTCTTTGCATCCTCGGCAAACCCAATACAAAGTCCATGCTTATCGCCTCACATGGCCTCTCTGGTATGGGCAATGGCTGATAAAAACCCGCATTCTGCTTCCTCCCCTTTGAATGCTGGCAAACTCGACATCTATCAACGAATCTCTTGACATATTCTCACATCCCTGGCCAAAAATATGATTCATTCAGCTTTGCGAATGTTTTGTCATGGCCAAAATGTCCGGCTAGTCCACCACTGTGTTTCTCCTTTAATAAGTTCTCCCCCATGGAGCATTTCGGAATACACAGTTGATTTACTCTGAACAGCAATCCTTCCTGGATCATATAATCTATCCAAGGGATTCTGTCTCTGAGAACTGGATTCTCAGCTGCTTCATACGCTTCTGCAAAATCTGCATCTCCTGCGTACATGTCCCTAATATTATCAAAACCCAATGTTTTGACTCGGAACTCCTGCAACAGCAAACATTTCCTACTCNATTTTGCATGTTTCTGATTCAACTTTTCCTGTTGAGTCACAAACTGTAATGCATGATTATCACTGTACAATACAAATTCTTTTGGGATCAAGTAATGCCTCCACTTTTTCAGTGCCTGTATGATAGCATAGAACTCTTTATCATACATGGAGTATTTCAGTTTCGCCTCATCCAGTTTCTCACTGAAATATGCAACCGGTCTGTCTTCCTGACTCAAGACGGCTTCTATGGCAAACCCGCTTGCGTCACATTTCACCTGAAATGTCTTCAGGAAATCTGGCAACACCAACACTGGTTGTTCCGTGATCTTCCGCTTCAACAGATTGAAGATTTTCTCAGCCTCTGTTGTCCAGTGAAAAGACTTATGTTGCTTCTTCACTGTATCCATCATCGCTGCATTGATTCCACTGAAATTCCTGATGAACTTTCGATAGAAACTAGCTAAACCATGGAAACTTCTCACCTCGAAAATATTTCTTGGAGATGGCCAATTCTTGATCACTTCCACTTTATCCATATCCATCCTCAACTCATTAGCCAAAATAACAAAACCCAAGTAAATGAGCTTTGTCTTCATAAATGAGGATTTTTTCATATTAATCAACAACTTCTCCTGTTGTAACTTCTTCATCACTATGGCCAAATGCTTCAAGTGTTCAGCCACTGACTTACTGTAAATCAGTATGTCATCCAAATAAACAATGATAAATTTCCCAATGAATTCCCTCAGAACTTCATTCATCAACCTCATAAATGTACTCGGCTCATTCGTCAAGCCAAACGGCATGACTAGCCATTCGTACAAACCCTCGTTTGTCTTGAATGTTGTTTTCCACTCATCGCCTTCTCTCATGCAAATCGGATGGTATCTTCTCTTCAAATCAATCTTTGAAAAATACTTTGCCCCACTCAGGAAATCCATCAGATCATCCATTCTTGGCAGGGGAAACCTGTACCTGATGGTTATTTTATTGATCTCTCTTGAATCGATGCACATCCACCAACCTCCATCCTTCTTCAGACTGAGTACTATTGGAACAACACACAGACTCAAACTTTCCCTGACCAATCCTTTGTCCATCAAATCCTAGACCTGCTTCTTGACCTCCTCATTTTTCTGCGGCATCAACCTGTACGCGGCTTTATTTGGCAAACTAGCTCCCGATATGAGGTCTATGTGATGACTCACACTACTCATCGATGGCAACGAATGAGGTAATTTGTCCACTATGATATCAGCGAACTCTTCAAGTAGTTCCTAAACCTCATCTGGTAAATCATCCACTCTTGTGCTAGTCAGAATAATCCTCGGCTTTCTAACCACAAAGAATTTTGGATCTTCTTTCTTCTTCACCTCTGTAAGAAGATCATTCCCACTCATGAGAAGTACAGTGTTTCTTACCTCCGGTTTCACCTCTTTATCCTTTATCAGAAGCAACATATGGGTTCTCCCATTCTTCTCTAGGGTATATGTGTTCATTCTCCCATCATGAATCACATTTCTGTCATATTGCCATGGTCTACCCAACAATAAATGACAAACATCCATGGGAATAACATCACATAAAATATTATCATTATATCCCCCTATTTTGAATTCAACCAAGCATTGTTTAGTAACAGTTACCTGGTTTCCTTTTTGTAGCCACGAAACTCTATATGGACTTGGATGATCAGTCGTTTCCAGCTCCAGTTTCTCTACCATCTCTGTGGATACGAGATTATCCGTGCTACCACTATCAACAATGACCTTTCACACCCTATCCTTGGTCTTGCAAGCTGTCCTGAAAAGTCTAGTCCTTTGAACCGAGCTTTCCACCTCCTTCTTGGGTGTCAAAAGGACTTTTCGCATCATAAGCGATCTTCCACCTTCAGCGTCTTCAGCTTCAACATCTCGCCTCTGTGCTTCAGTGATGTGAGCTTCTCCAATGTCCTTCTTTTTCTATGGACACTCATAAGACGTGTGCCCATTCTTTCCTCATGTAAAGCATGTGATAACTCCACCTCTTCCTCTTCCTCTACCTCTAGTACAAGGAAAAGTATTGCCATCAGCATATCCTCCGCTCTGCTCTGTATGCTATCCTCGTTGTTCAACATGTGGCCCTCTCTGTGAGGTTCCACCTCTTTCAACCTTACCCTGAGGTTTCTTCCATTCCTCCTTGGGCTTCTAGAATTTCTCCTGGGCAATTGCTTTGCCTCTAGGCTGGCTTTTGCCTTGCCCTCGCTGACCTTACTTTCGGCTTAGCTTCTCCTCTGCTTTCAGAGCCATCTGATAAGCATCCTCCACCGTTCGGATGGTAACCATGCTTAATTCATCCTGAATGTCGTATCTCAGACCATTCAGATATCTAGCCACCTTCTCATCATTGCTCTCTCGATGACCTGCTCTGATGTTCAGTCGATAGAATTCCTCAGTGTATTCTTTCACTGTCATCAACTTTTGTCTCAGGTTCTGCATCCCCCTGAACAAAGTAATTTGGTAGTCTCTTGGGATGAACTTCACTTTCATATTTGTGATCATTCGATCCCAACTCTTGATCTTCTCCTTACCTTTGCAGCGTCTGTCAGCTTGTAGCTCGTCCCACCATAATGCTGCATGTCCTTTCAAGCGTGTAATTGCATGCTTAACTTTCTTATCTTCTTCCACATCTTCATAATCGAAGTATGTGTCGAGAGCTCTAATCCAATCTAGCAGCTCCTCTGCATCCAAATTCCCCTCATAGACTGGAATGCCCATCTTTGTCTTTGCACCCATCCTAGCTATGGCTTTGATTAAGTGCTCGGTTGATGCATCCTCAGCAAGCGCTCGGTTGATGCATCGTTCAGCCTCAATCTCATTTTCGGAATCACTCAGATCCCCTGCACTAGCTGTGCATCTCTGTGTTGTCTCCATGTCTTCAAGCCTTTCTCGGAGATCTCTCATCTGTCTCTCCATTTCTGGATTGACTACCTACCTGCCTCTTCTTTTCACCTCCCTATCCTCTGGATTAGGTGACTGTCTTTCTCTTCTTGGCGGCATGGAGAATTCTCTTTCTCTGCTACAGAAAGCAAAGAAATATTCTCGCTCTGATACCAAACTTGACATTGCGTATCAGAGTACTCCTTACCTCTTATGCCTTCCTCGCCTGAAATATACAGACAAGAATCTGTCGGCTCTGATACCAAACCTGACGTTGCGTATCAGAGTACTCCTTACCTCTTATGCCTTCCTCGCCTGAAATATACAGAAAAGAATCTGTCAGCTCTGATACCACTTGATCTCTACGCGGCCCTTCACCACCCGCAGGTCAGAAGGTCCACGTGCTCACACAAGATCTTCTTCTCCTCGGCTCGAAGAACTCCAAGGTTCTTCTATTTCCCTATCGAAAATTCTACACCCACAGTTCTCTTCTCTTCGATCCCCTTTTCTGCACTCGGAGGATTGGAACTTCACGGCTTCGCGAGTTCACTGTCAATCACTATACTCTCGGATCCCCGAGACCCGATATGTCAGTCAACGCTGACTTTTCTCTTACCCTGTCGGGACTTCTGCGTTATCGCGATCTCGCCACTTGCAACTTCGCTATTCGCGAGGTCGAATAACTTCCACGTCGATTCTTGATGCCCGAGACGCCGAAACTCACAATCTCGCTCCCTCGCAACTTCGCTTCTCACGAGGTCAAATAACTTCTACGTCGACTCCTGATATATGATATCACGAGTTGATCTGACGGTCCTCGTGACTCGGATCGACGGCTCCTGCCCTCCTGAGATTCGAACCTCTTCCACACCTGCACTGTAAACTCGTTGCTCCTCCGTAAGATCCAACGGCCCTCAGAGCTTCACGAAATCTCCTCGGAGGATTTCATCCGTCCGTTTCTTCCTTATACAACCCATGAAATGACGAAGGGTTCTTCCACAGAACTCATCACCCTGCGCACAAACCTGCGGCGTTCCTTGCAACCTTTAAGGCACAACTTTCTTATTTGTCCTTCAACATATTTGAAGGCCTAACCCTCTTGAGCTTTCTTACGGCTTCCAAGTCCTCCAAAAGAAACTCCTTTGCATGCACTCCTTGGCAAATCTTCAACCACGACTAAGTGTTGAAGCCTTCGACCCTGCGCACTCCTGCAGCAGCAGTCTTTCAATTCCTTACTCAGAATCACAACTCTGAGATTCATCTTTGGCATGCGCACTCCTTGCACGGCATTGTGCCCCTGCACTTCTGAGATGAATGGTAACAAAAGTTCTCCCTAACTGAACCCTTTTGTCAACACACTCCTTGCGGACAATTCGACTGCACTCCTTGCAGGAATCCTCTGGCTCAGATAGAGAAACAATTGAAACTCATTCTCACTTCCTCTCAGACTTCAATTCAACCATGAAATCACATACATAGCATATAAAAGCAAATGTATGACAGGAAGCAAACATTCATGAGCATAACATCAATACACAGATAAACAACACAAACCGTGAATTTGAATCAAAGCTTCTTCTATTAATTCAAATATCTGTACATGGGTGTTCTTCATACAATTCTCTGCATGCTCTTCTCTTCTGAATGCTCTCGATAATATTACAATGTACAATGAGGGTGTCTATATCCCGTTTCCCTCTTGTGCTCTAAAGCTATCAAATCTAGAATTAAATTCCTATCTACCTGCATTAACTATACTAAATGTCGACTATCTACCTAAGGACGAGAGCTTCCACTCAAGGTCCATTACATGTACAAGTGTGCCTCCATAAATGGCTTCATTAAAGACTTGCGCAACAACTTTCAAGTCAAATTCAAAAAGAAATTGTGCTGGCTTGTCCAGCTGTCCTCTACTTTCCATGCTGGCTCGCTTGATGTGGGCGATGCTCCTGCATCATCTTTGCTCTTGACATAGATTTGGGATCTAGTTTGCTGCAACTCACCGATGCTCCTGAACCTCCTCTGGAAATCAAAAAGAGGCCTATTAATTTTTGTGAAAATTCCCCTCCTATCACCTCTATGTGGAAAATGTTCTTCGATGGAGCCTCTTCTAAGTAAGGTGTTGGTGTTGGAGTGGTTCTTGTTTCGCCTACTCAAGGACTATATCTCTGACCGACAAGTTAGAATTCAAAGCTACCAATAATGTGGTAGAGTATGAAGCTCTCGTCTTAGTTTTGAGGGCTGCAAAAGATATGAGAATTGAAGAGATGTCAGTATTTGGGGATGTTGAGTTAATTGTCCATTAAGTCATAAATATTTACCAAGCTAAGCAATCTAGGCTAAGAAGTTATAGAAATGAAGTGTGGGACCTTATTGAAAATTTTTTCCTAGCTTTCAACATTTCATTTATTCCAAGAGAAGAAAACATCATGGTTAATTCTCTCACTATTTTAGCAAGAAATTTCAGAGTCCCTTTGCCACCAAAGCTCGGGTTTGATGTAGAAGTAAATTATAGACCCTCTATACCTGACAATGTCAAGCATTGAAAAGTATTTGAGGATGTTCTTGAGATCAAAATATTCTTTGAGACTGTTGATGATTTTTTTGCACTACATATTGATCAAGATCAGGATTCTGACAGTAATCCTCATGCTGATGTTTTCCTGAACAAAATCAGTAATCACCATATTGTTCATTTGCCTAGCAATCACATTCTGAAGGGACTAGTATCTTTGGATACACTATTTGATAGAAATGATGTGGCAGTGAAAGTTAAAGGATAGGCTGATGATGTTGATGTAACTGAATGCAACATTGGTATAGAGAAAGATCATAAATTTGTCAAATTGTCGAGAAGTCTGTCAAGGGAACAAAGGGTAGAATATACTGAGCTATTAAAGAAGTTTGTTGATGTGTTTTCTTGGACATATGAAGATCTCAGAACATATGATACAAGCATCATTGAGCATAAGATCCCATTGAAGGAAGAGCCCAAACCATTTAGGCAGAAGCTGAGGCAAATCAACCCCATCCTACTCCCTATCATGGAGAAAGAGGTAAATAAGCTTTTGGATGCTCAGATTATCATTCCTTTAAGGTATTCTGAATGGGTGGCTAACTCGGTCCTAGTGAGAAAGAAGAGTGGATAAATCAGACTTTGTGTCAATTTCAGAAACCTAAACAGAAGCTCCAAGAAGGAAAACTACCCCTTGCCCAAGATGGAGCACATATTACAGAGGGTAACAGGTGCATCCAATATGTCTATGATTGATGGATTTTCTGGATACAATCAGATTTATGTCTTACCTAAAGACAAAGTGAAGACATCTTTCACCACTCCATGGGGTACATTCATGTATTCCAAGATGCCCTTTGGGTTGATGAACACAGGAGAAAATTTCTAGCGAGTTATGGACATCGCCTTCATTGGGGAAAGGGATAAATTTGTAGTCATTTATCTAGATGACATTACAGTTTTATGTAGGAATCATAAAGAACATTGTCATCATCTGAGAAAGGTCTTCCAAAGATGCAGAAAATTTGGTCTCTCCCTTAATCCTAAGAAGTCATTGTTTGTTATGAAGGAGGGGAAATTACTGGGGCACATAGTATCAGCTGAGGGAGTAAATATTGATCCCAGCATGGTGGAAGCCATCCAAACCTTAGCACTTCCTAGGTCCAAGAAAGAAGTTTAGTCTTTCTTGGGGAAGATTAATTTTCTAAGGAAGTTTGTTTCTAATTTTGTTGAACTTGTGAAATACATTACAGTCATGTTGAGGAAAGGAAACAAAATAAAATGGATTGTTGGATCTTGTAATTCCTTCAATCAAATAAATAAGGTCATGACCGAAGCACCTATGCTCATTAGCCCTGATTATTCCAAAGATTTGATGATTTTCTCCTTTGCTTCATTTGACACCATGGCGGTTGTTTTGTTGCAAAAGAATGACAAAGGGTTCGAGCAGCCCATTGCCTTTTTCAGCAGGGCATTGAGAGATGCAGAGCTGAAATATGACATCATGGAAAAATAGGCCTATTCCCTAGTTAAGGCTCTCAAATCCTTCAGGGTCTATGTTTTTCATTCAAAGGTCATTTCATATGTCCCTTCATCTTCTGTGAAGGAGATTATCATTCAGCCCGACATAGATGGGAGAAGGAGCAAATGGATTGTTAAAATCCTAGAATTTGACTTGGACATCAGACCCACTAAGCTGGTTAAAGGTCAAGGTTTAGCCAAGTTGCTGGCTAAAACTAATTTCAAAGCCTTCGGGGTAAATTTCATCAATGCTTGCTCAAAAAAATAGCAGCTTGAGTTGTTTGATACGAGTTCTCAAGTCTGCTCTCCATTAGCAGAATGTGCTTGGTACAGGGACATCATTTTCTTTCTATAGAAGTAACAGCCTCCTAATGGCATGGAAAAAAGAAAAATAAGAGATTTAAAGCTCAAATCAATTAAATATTGCCTCATTGATCAAGTTTTATATTGGAAAGATCCTTTAGGGGCGTTGTTGAGATGTTTAGACCCATAGGAAGCCCAAAAAATCATGTTTGACTTTCATGATAGTTGTGTGGGGGACATCACTTCTGGAAAACCACAACCTACAAGATTCTCAAAGCTAGCTATTTCTGTCCTAGCCTATTCACTGATCTTTGTGCTAAAATCAAGGCTTGTGTCAACTATCAGAAATTCTCAGGAAAACAGCATCTCGTGTCCTTGCCTTTGAAACTTATGGTGGCTTTAGGACCCTTTCAGCAGTGGGGCCTAGATTTTATCGGGGAGTTCTAGTAGTTAGCACAGGTGGATATCGACTACCATAGATTACTTTACCAAGTGGATAGAAGTTATCCCCACAAGGAGCGCTTCTCACAAGGTAATCATTGGTTTTCTTGAGGATATTATAGAAAGGTTTGGTTGTCCGAAAAGAATTTTCACCGATAATGCTGCATCCTTTAAGGCCAAACCAGTGATTCAATTCTGTGAGCATTTTGGGATTGCATTGATTCACTCAACTCCTTACTACCCTCAAGGGAACGGAGTAGCAGAGTCCTCTAACAAGAGCCTTATAAAGATCATCAAAAGATTGTTAGAGGACAATAAGAAATCATGGGATTCAAAGCTCAAGTTTTCTATGTGGGTTGACAGAGTGACAACAAAGAGATATCTTGGTGTCTCTCCTTTTCATCTTGTATATGGAATTCAGGTCATCTTTCCTTCTCAATTGGCCTTACCTGTGGAAAAATTCTTCCAAGATTGTCAAGGAGAACCTGATGATATAATCAGAAGGATAAAACAGCTGGTGGAAGTGCAGCAGGCTAGAGAGCAGTTAATGGACAAAGAATAATTAGCATCAATAGAAGATCAAGCAGGATTTTGACAAGAAATTAAGAAAGGAGGATTTCCAGCTGGGAGATCTAGTACTAAAATGGGATGCGCCCAAGTGGGATAAAGGAAAGAACGATAAATTTGAGGCCTTATGGATTGGCCCCTTCAAAATTTCTGAAGTTTTTTCAAATAATACTTACAGGTTGAAAAATTTGCAGGGTGATGAAGTTTTTGTAGGACCTCTAAACGAGCATTTTCTGAAGAAGTTCATTGTTTAAAGCCAAATCCGGTGTTCCACCATTGTAAATATAGTTCCTATTTTTATGTTTATTTTTCATTAAATAAAGACTCCATAGCCCAATAGATAAGGCACTGGAACTGCGCATTCTTCGCAGCTCGCAGGGAGCATGCCATCCCCCGTGGAGCCAATTTTATCACTTGAACTTGTCAGGGTCCTATGAGTTGGTGGTTTATACCCGAGTCTATGCCCATGCCATGTTCTTCTCTCTTTCATAGGCCATGTATTTAAATTTTCTCCTTTAGCCGGCAAAGTTGTTTTGTTTGCCCATTTTTGTTTAAGCACTCATCTTCGTTACCTCTGTCACTGATCCTTTTGTTTTCCCGAACCCTTAGACAGTCATCCAAGTTTTTATTTTACACAAGCCTCAGCCATGAGCACTAAGAGAAACACTTAGAGCGATCTAATATGGACTAAAAGTGAGCGAGAAAGTTCATTTTTCAGCAGAGGAGATTCCATTCGAAGTTTAGATTTGTGGCCCTTAGGCGATCGGGATCATAAAGTTGCACAAATTTTAACGTCAGACAAATGTTCAAAGTTGCAAGGTCAATCCTAGTCGTTGGCACTAGGAAGGGAACGTGGTGAAAGATCATCATTTCGCGGTTTCGAAACATGGGAAGTGCAAAGGCAAGACTCGTAAGGACTCGCAAAGTGGAAACTCACGAAATGATATGGACCATTAAATTCAAAAAGGCGCGTGGCACAGGATCAGCGATTTTGCGGTTTCATGAGTCGAAAAAGTCCAAGGGCATAGTCGTAAGGACTCGCGAAGTGAAGACTCACGAAATAATCAGGGCCATTGGATCGAGGAAAGTCATGGACTGTTGATCTAACTCTGGCGAAGTTGAAGATTCAAGAATTGGGGAAAGGTAGGTGAGTAGCCTTTCAACTTCCCAAGACATGAAATCCCTACATGATGAAGATTATATTTGGACCATAGATCTTATAGGGACAGGTGGCAGCCAATATGATGGTTCGCAGAAGCGACTTTCTGGATTTTTTGAAGGAGTCAAAAGAAAATAGATCGGGGTCATCCAAACCAGAGGGGCATGTGGCAGCAGATAAGAAAAATCGTTATTTTGTGAGTCGAAGGTTTCAACATGGAGCAAGGCGCAAGTTTCCAAAATGTGAAATCGCAAAGCACCTAGGAGTTGGGCCCATGGTAACAGCTCAAGGTCATATGGAAGCGGGTCCAGGAGGAAAGGTTGGCACCCATAGGGTAGAGTCAGCCAAGGTGGAGTTTTGAGGAAGAAATCATGGTCATCGGATGCATTGCATGTCCGACCATCGATCTGAAGAAGGGAAATTTTGCAATATCGGGTATCGGGAGAGTGTATTCAAGTGATGGGAAGGCTCCCGAAACAGGAAATCACGATGTGCCTAGGAGTTGGGCCCATGGTCATGGGCCGAGGTCGCATGCAAGAAAAATGCAGTGAAGGAGAAGTTAGCAACAAGATATTTTGGAGCACAAAGGAAAGAGTGTGAATTTCATGAGACCTGCACCAAAAGTCGAAGATGCCCATGTGAGTTAAAGAATGAGACCATCATGGTTTCAAGGTGTCGGGTTGACTCGAAGTGTCGCTAGAAACATATGGTAGATCCCTAGGCGTTAATTCCCATCCTGGTCCTGATGAAGGAAGTTAATGAAAAAAGGAGTGGTGGTTGAAACCTCGGCTCACTCCATAAATGGAAGGTATGGAAGGTTCGATCGTGGGGACTAAACCGTCATCCCATGGTACTCTTGGGAGCAAATTTTCATGCAAAAACCATGTTAATATGAGCTCGTGTCTTACAAAAGAATACTCACTCTGATAGAGTGGGCACCAATTGGAAGCTTTGAATGCAGAGGCCTGATCACACTACTGATGGTTGCAATAGTTTTGAGTATATATACTCAGTTTTGATATTTTGTTAGGGTTGATGGTTGATCTAAGCTACCATATTGTAATGTTTTAATGAATCTCTGCTTATTTGGTTATGTAACTTGATATGAGATTTATTGTTTAATGAAAGCCAGCTTCTATTTCCATCTTATATGTGTATGATATTGAATGTTCATGATCGAAGGATTCGCATGGATTGTGGTCACTATGTTGTAATGGATGTTTGATTGCAGTGAAGTTATAACGTTTTTAGTTTCTTGAAACCCTGAATTCAAGAGGATCTTGTTTTTAGAGTTTTTTCCTCCTTAGGTTGCTGGAAGACCTGATGTTTAGAGAATACCTTTACATATTCTCCTCAATTTCTTCCTCCTACTCACCCTTACTACAACTTACTGGCTGAAGTTGATCAAGACATCATTTGTTTGTGCATACTACCCCAGTTTTCTGAGTTAAAACGATATTCTCTTGAGTCTTCCCATTTGACCTTTTTAAATCCTTTAACCATGAAATATAACCTGATGGGTACTGGGCTTACCTCTACCACAATCTAGAGATGAATTTTGGTACTAACATTTCTAGCGCCGTTGTTGGGCATGAATTGAATATTTCCCCTGGGTAGAATGACAAAGCTTATTGATTCTGAAGGTGCATGAGAATTCAGTACCATTCAAGATTTCAACCTGCACCTAGCGACTCCACTGGTCCGAATCCATTATTTCAACTGGCTCTGAAAGGTGGACACATGAGGTCTCATCCACAACTGCCTCTAACCACGCATGGAGCTGACCCATAGAAAATTATCAAAAAAGGAATGAACCCTCAAGAAGGAACTTCAGCTTCTGAACCAAGTGGTTCTGGTAATTTTCATAATCTTCCTTCAGAAACCCCAGTTATTATTTATGTTTCTCCTATTATCCTATCTGCTGGAGTTTCCAAAACTTTGAATTTCAGAATTTTTTCAGTTGATTTCTCTTCTCCTAGCCCCGTTTTGGAAGAACAAAGCTTCGACACTCCTGTCTCTCCTAAATTTGTATCGTGGCTCAGACCCAGGACCTTAGGAGACTTCCCCACCCCTGGCTTTACTAATCCTCCTCATGTTAGAGTTGTTGCAACAAAAACCTCTGTTCCAATCATCTCTCCAACCTTTTTCTCAAACACTCAGTTGTTTCCCTTTTCCCCCAGAAGCATATTTCCAGTCTCACCTGTCCGAACTGCATCTCCACCTACTTCTCCTCTAGCTCATGTCCAAATGGCAGGTGCTAATCCTCCTAGGAACAAGATGGTTGTGATATTGGCTGCTAGATATGCCCCTCTCATTTTACCTCAGCCTATGAAAGATCTCCCGGCCATGAACTACCTTAAGCACATGCCCCAGTTCACATGAGAGGGAGACGTGACTGCAGAAGATCACCTTGCATCCTTTTATAGATTTGCACAGATTCAGTCCATCGAAAATAAATATGTGTGGGTGAGAGTTTTTGTATAGAGCCTTGATGGTGATGCTAGGGATTGGTTTGAGGACTTGCCTCCTAGATCTATTGACGAGATTCTCGCTGGATGATTCATTATTAAGAAATTGGGGGAATAAAAAAGATCTCCTTTATTATATTACAGAATTTGGGGCACTTAAGAGAGAACAAGTGGAATATGTTTCAGACTTCTCGAAGAGATTTAATAAGATGTATAAAAATATTCTCGCTGAAGTTAAACCCACAGAAATGATTGCCAAGATGACTTATGCTAATGCTTTCGACCCTGATTTTTACCTCCTATTGAGAGAAAGAAGAGCTACCTCCTTGGCTCATATGCAAGATGTAGCCATTGAAGTAGAATCTAATATATTGGCAGTTCATAAGCTTAGGAGTAAGGCCGATAGAGACAGAAGAAAATGTAAGTTTGAAGGTTTGAATTCTAGTTATTTTGCTTCCCCCCCTCAAATGGATGAAGTAACCAAACTACTAAAGTCACTTTCTGCTAGAATGGAAAGGGTTGAATTAGAAGGAAATCAGAGCTATAGGAATCCCCCAAATGTTGATAACAGGGGTAACTTTAGGAGACCTATTGAATCCCCTCAGACCATCCAAAGAGATCAGAAAAATAGGGACAGAAATGATCAGAAAATTCAGACTCCTCTCCAAAATAACCTAGTTATTGATGAAGATGAAGAGGAAGAAGACATTGATCCTGAGATCCATTTCTTTGGAGATGCCTCTTTGTCCCCTCATTTAACTCAATCTACATACGAAGAGGGCCTCATAAGTAATCAACTGAATGAGCTGAGTAAAGGGGAAGATTCTAGACACATTCCAAACAGATATAATCTGAGGTCCAAACTGAAAGAAGGGAAATCTGACATCTATGATCGGCCTACCAGAGCAGAAAAACCTGCTAAAGATATTGCAGACTGAAGCAAGGAAAAGAAGGCATAAACCACCCCACTAGTGGTCAAAATTCTTGTTCCAGAAGTGAGAGAAATTATAAAGGCCACATCTTCTTTCAGCTTTGAGCATGAAATACAAAATATTAGAATCCATGTACCCATTTTAGAGCTTGTCCAGCATGAAGACAGCAAAAGGTGCCTCTCCAAAATGTTGCAGCCCGAACCTTCTTCTCATTCCACAGATTCAATAAACCTCCAAGATGAGAAGCTTGTAGTCATCCTAGGTCCTTTGGTAGAATATAGAGACGATTCATACCCTCCCTTCTATACTTCACTAAACATACATGACAAGGTGATACATAACTGTTTGATGGATTCAGGGGCATCTCACAATATTATGCCTAAGATTGTCATGGAAGAGCTCGGTATGGAGATTACAAAAGCCTACCATGACCTATATTCTTTCGACTCCAGAAAGGTCAACTGCCTCGGGGTTATCAAGAACTTGGTCGTATCTCTGTTCTTGCTGCCAATGAAAAGCGTGATCATGGACATCATGGTAGCCGACGTTCCCCCTAAGTTCGGGATGCTTCTTTCTAGATCTTGGATAAAAAGACTAGGGGGGACTTTGTATATGGACCTCACCTATGATACCATTCTGATGTTTGGGGGTGAGCATAGGAGACTTTACAGGGAAGCTCAGGTTGCCTACATTATTAGTGATGAAGAAAACCCTGCAAACCATTATATATTTTCTCTTGACATAGATTTGGGATCTAGTTTACTGCAACTCACCAACACTCCTGAACCTCCTCTGGAAATAAAAAAGTGGCCTATTACTTTTTGTGAAAATTCCCCTCCTATCACCTCTGTGTGGAAAATTTTCTTCGATGGAGCCTCTTCTAAGGAAGGTGTTGGTGCTAGAGTGGTTCTTGTTTCGCCTGCTCAATAGACTATAGCTCTATCCTACAAGTTAGAATTCGAAGTTACAAATAATGTGGCAGAGTATGAAGCTCTTGTCATAGGTTTGAGGGTTGCAAAATATATGGGAATTGAAGAGATATCAGTATTTGGGGATGTTGAGTTAATTGTCCATCAAGTCAGAAATATTTACCAAGCTAAGCACCCTAGGCTAAAAAGTTATAGAAATGAAGTGTGGGACCTTATTGACAATTTTTTCCTAGCTTTCAACATTTCATTTATTCCAAGAGAAGAAAACATCATGGTTGATTCTTTGGCTGTTTCAGCAAGCAATTTCAGATTCCCTTTGCCACTAAATCTCAGGTATGATGTAGAAGTAAATTGCAGACCCTCTATACCTGACAATGACAAACATTGGAAAGTATTTGAGGATGATCTTGAGATCAAAATATTCCTTGAGATTGTTGATGAGTTTTCTTCACTACATATTGATCAAGATCAGGATTATGAAAGTAATCCTCATGATGATGTTTTCCTAAACAAAATCGCTAATCACCATATCGTTCAGTTGCCTAGCAATCACATTCCGAAGGGACTAGTTCCTTTGGAGAAACTATTTGATAGAAATGATGAGGCAATGAAAGTTAAAGGATCGGCTGATGATACTGATGTAACTGAATGCAACATTAGTATAGAGAAAGATCAGAAATTTGTCAAATTGTCGAGCAGTTTGTCAAGGGAACAAAGGGTGGAATATGCTGAGATATTAAAGGAGTTTGCTGATGTTTTTTCTTGGACATATGAATATCTCAGAACATACGATACAAGCATCATTGAGCATAAGATCCCATTGAAGGAAGAGGCCAAACCATTTAGGAAGAAGTTGAGGTAGATCAACCCCTTGATGTTGCCTATCATGGAGAAAGAGGTAAAGAAGCTTTTGGATGCTCAGATTATCGTTCCTTTAAGGTATTCTGAATGGGTGGATAACTTGGTCCCAGTGAGAAAGAAGAGTGGAGAATTTAGACTTTGTGTCGATTTCAGAAACCTAAAAAGAAGCTCCAAGAAGGAAAACTACCCCTTTCCCAAGATGGAGCACATATTAAAGAGGGTAAAATGTGCATCCAGGATGTCTATCATTGATGGATTTTTTTGCTACAATCAGAATTTTGTCTTACCTCAGGATAGAGAGAACACAACTTTCACCACTCCATGGGGTACATTCATGTATTCCAAGAGGCCCTTTGGGTTGATGAACGCATGGGGAACTTTCCAGCGAGCTATGAACATCGCCTTCATTGGGGAAAGGGATGAATTTGTAGTCATTTATCTGGATGACATTACAATTTTCTCCAGGACTAATAAAAAACATTGTCATCATCTGAGAAAGGTCTTCCAAAGATGCAAAAAATTTCATCTCTCCCTGAATCCCAAGAAGTCATTGTTTCCTATGAAGGAGGGACAATTATTGGGGCACATAGTATCAACTGAGGGAGTAAATATTGATCCCAGTAGGGTGGAATCCATCCAAACCTAAGCACGTCCTATGTCCAAGAAAGAAGTTCAGTCTTTCTTGGGGAAGATTAATTTTTTGAGGAGGTTTGTTTCTAATTTTGTTGAACTTGTGAAAGACATTAAAGTCATGTTGAGGAAAGGAAACTAAACAAATGGACTGTTGGATCTTGTAATTCCTTCGATCAAATAAAGAATGTTGTGACCGAAGAACCTGTGCTCATTAGCCCTGATTATTCCAAATATTTTATGATTTTCTCCTTTGCTTCATTTGACATCGTGGCAGTCATTTTGTTGCAAAAGAATGACGAAGGGTTCGAGCAGCCCATTGACTTTTTCAACAAGGCATTGAGAGATGCAGAGTTGAAATATGACATCATGGAAAAATAGGCCTATGCCCTAGTCAAGGCTCTCAAAACCTTCAGGGTCTATGTTTTGCATTCAAATTTCATTGCATATGTCCCTTCAGCTTCTATGAAGGAGATTCTCATTCAGCCCGACATAGACTAGAGAAGGAGCAAATGGATTGCTAAAATCATTGAATTTGACTTGGAGATAAGACCCACTAAGTTGGTTAAGGGTCAAGGTTTAACCAAGCTACTGGTTGAAACTAATTGCAAAGACTTGGGGGTAAATTTCATCAATGCTTGCTCAGAAAATCAGCAGGGTGAGTTGTCTGATACAAGTTCTCAAGTCTGCCCTCCATTAGCATAATGTGCTTAGTACAGGGACATCATTTTCTTTCTACAGAAGTTACAGCCTCCTGATGGCATGGAAAAAATAAAAGTATGAGATTTAAAGCTCATATCAATTAAATATTGCCTCATTGATAAAGTTTTGTATTAGAAGATCCTATACGGGTGTTGTTGAGATGTTTAGATCCACAGGAAGCCCAAAAACTCATGTTTCACTTTCATGATAGTTTGTGTGGGGGAAATCACTTTTAGAAAACCACAACCTACAAGATTCTCAGAGCTGGCTATTTCTAGCCTAGCCTATTCATTGATGTTTGTGCTAAAATCAGGGCTTGTGTCAAGTGTCATAAAATCTCAGGAAAATAGCAGCTCAAGTCCTTGCCTTTGAAACCTGTGGTGGCTTTAGGACCCTTTCAGTAGTGGGGCCTAGATTTTATCATGGAGATTCATCTAGCTTATAGTGGTCAGCACAAGTGGATCTTGACTGCCACAGATTACTTTACCAAGTGGATGGAAGCTATCCCCACAAGGAGCACTTCTCACAAGGTAATCATTGGTTTTCTTAAGGATATTATAGCAAGGTTTGGATGTCTGAAAAGAACTGTCACCGATAATGTTGCATCCTTTAAGGCCGAACCACTGATTCAATTCTGTGAATAGTTTAGGATTGCATTGATTCACTCAAATCCTTACTACCCTCAAGGGAATGGACTAGCAAAGTCCTCTAACAAGAGCCTTATAAAGATCATCAAAATATTGTTATAGGACAATAAGAAAGCATGGGATTCAAAGCTCAAGTTTTCTCTGTGGGTTGACAAAGTGACAACAAAGAGATCTCTTGGTGTCTCTCCTTTTGATCATATCATCAGGCTCTCCTTCACAGTCTTGGAAGAATTTTTCCTTCTGAGTTGGCCTTACCCGTGAAAAAATTCTTTCAAGACTGCGAAGGAGAGCCTAATGATATGATCAGAAGGATATAGCAGCTGATGGAAGTGCAGTAGGCTAGAGAGAAGTTACTGGACAAAGCACATCAACATCAACAGAAGATCATCAGGATTTTGACAGAAAACTAAGAAAGGAAGATTTCCAACTGGTAGATCTAGTACTAAAATGGGATGCGCCCAAGCAGGATAAAGGCAAGCACGGTAAATTTGAGGCCTTATGGATCGACCCCTTCAAAATTTATGAAGTTTTTTCAAATAATACTTACAGGTTGCAGAATTTGGAGGGTGATGAAGTTTCCAGAGGCCTTGTAAACGGGCATTTTCTGAAGAAGTTATTTGTTTAAATCCGCAGTCGGCGTTCCACCATTGTAAATATTGTTCATTTTTTTATGTTTATTTTTCTTTAAATAAACACTCCATATCCCAATAGATAAGGCACTGGAACTGCACGTTCTTGGAAACTCACAAGGAGCATGCCATCCCTTGTGGAGCCAACATTATCACATGAATTTGTGAGGGTCCTATGAGTTGGTGGTTTATACTTGAGTCTATGCCCTTTCCATTTTCTTCTCTCCTTCATAGACCATGTCTTTAAATTTTCCCCTTCAACCAGAAAAGTCATTTTGTTTGCCCCTTTTTGTTTAAGCACTCATATCCATTACCTTTGTCACTGATCCTTATGTTTTCCCAAACCCTTAGCCAGTCGTCCAACTTTTTATTTTACGTAGGTTGCGCCCATGACCATGAAGCGCAACATTGAGAGCGGTCTAATATGGACTCAAAGCGAGCGAGCAAGTTCAGTTTTCAACAGAGGATATTCCATTCGAAATTCAGATTTGTGTCCCTCGGGTGATCGAGATCATAAAGTTGTGCGAAGTTTAACATCATACAAGGCTCCAAAGTCATGAGGTCAATTCTAGTCATTGGCACTAGGAAGGGAACGTGGCAAAAGATCATCATTTCATGGTTTCGGAACTTTGTAAGTGCAAAGGAAAGAGTCATAAGGACTCGGGAAGTGAAAACTCATGAAATGATCAGGACCATTCATTCAAAAAGGCACGTGGCACAGGATCAGTGATTTCACAGTCTCACAAGTCGAAAAAGTCCAAGGGCGGAGTCGTAAGGACTCGCAAGGTGAAAACTCGTGAAATGATATGGGTCGTTGGATCAAGGAAAGCCATGGACCGTCGATATGACTCTGGCGAAGTTGAATATTTGGGAATCGGGGGAAGGGAGATGAGTAGCCTTTCAACTTCCCAAGATGCGAAATCCCAACACAATAAAGATTAGATCTAGACCCTAGATCTTATAGGGACAGGTGGCAGCTGATCTAATGGTTCGCGGAAGCAACTTTCGGGAGTTTTGAAAGGATTCAAAAGCAAATACATCTAGGTCGTCCAAACTAGAGGGGCACGTGGCAGCAGATAAGAGAAATCGTGATTTTGCGAGTCGGAGGTTTCAACATGGAGCAAGGCACAAGTTCCCGAAACATGAAATCGTGAAGCGCCCAAGAGTTGGGCCCGTGGTCACAGCCCAAGGTCATATGGAAGTAGGTCCAAAAGGAAAGTTTGTCACCTGTAGCGTAGAGGTGGCCAAGGTGGAGTTTCGAGGAAGAAATTGTGGTCGCCGGATGCATAGAAGATTCGACTGTCGATATGAAGAAGGGAAATTTCGCAATATTGCGTATCAGGAGAGTGTATTCAAGTGATAGGAAGGCCCCCAAAATGTGAAATCGCAATGCTCCCAGGATTTGGGCCCACGGTCATGGCCCAATGTTGCATGTAGGAAAAATGTGACGAAGAAGAAACTAGCACTAGGAGCTTTGGGAGCGCAAAGGAAAGAGTGTGAATTTCATGAAACCTGCACCAAAAGACAAATATGCCCATGTGAGTTAAAGAATGATACCATCATGGTTTCAAGGTGTCAGGTTGACTCGAACAGCCCCTAGCAGAGAATGGTAGATCCCTGGGCATTAAGTCATGTCCTGGTCCTGATGAAGGAAGTTAATGAAAAAATGAGTGGTGGTTGAAACCTCGGCTCACTCCATAAATGGAAGGTATGGAATGTCTGCCCGTTGGGACTGAACCGTCAGCTCGAGGTACTCCTGCGAGAAGATTTTCCTGCAAAACCCATGTTGATTTGAGATCGCGTCTGACAGAAGAATGTCTGCACAGTCTGACAGAGTGGGCACTGATCGGAAGCTTTGAATGCAAGGGTCCAATCACGCTCTTGAAAGTTGCAGCAGTTTTGAGTATATATACTCAGTTTTGATATTTTGTTAGGGTCGATGGTTGAGCTAAGCTCCCGTATTGTAATTTTTTAATGAAGCTATGGTTCTTTGGTTATGTAACCTTATATGAGATTTCTTATTTAATGAAAGCTAGATTCTATTTGCATCTTATCTGCATCTGATACTCAATTTTCATGATCGAAGGATTTGCATGGATTGTGGTGACTGTGCTGTGATGGATGTTTGATTGCAGTGCAGTTATAGTGTTTTCAATTTCTTGAAACCCTGAATTCAAGAGGATCTTATTTTCAGAGTTTTTTCCTCCTTAGGCTACTAGAAGACCTAATGTTTAGAGCATACATTTACATCTTCTCCTCAATTTCTTCCTCCTACTCACCCTTACTACAACTTACTGGCTGAAGTTGATCAAGACCTCATTTGCTTGTGCATACTGCCCTAGTTTTCTGAGTTAAAAAAATATTCTCTTGAATCTGCCCCATTTTACTTCTTTAAATCCATTAACCATGACATATAACTTGATGGGTATTGGGCTTACCTTTGCCGTAATCCATAGGTGACTTCTAGTGATAACATTTATGGCATCATTGTCGAGGATGAATTGAATATTTTCTCTGGCTAGAACGACAAAGTGTACTAATTCTGAAGGTGCATCAGAACTCAGTACCATTGAAGATTTCAACCTGCACCTAATGACTCCACTGTATGGCGATTCCACTTGTCTGACTCCATTGTTTCAGATGGCTCTAAAAGGCAGACACGCGAGGTCTCATCCACAACTGCCTCTAACCACGCCTGGAGCTGACCTAGAGAAAATTATCAGGAAAGGAAAGACCCCTCAAGAAGGTACTTCATCTTTTGAACCAGGTGATTCTAGTAATTTTCATAATCTTCCTTCAGAAACCCCAGTTACTGTTTCTATTTTTCTTGTTATCCCATCTGCTAGAGTTTCTAGAACTTTGAATTTCGAAATTTTTCCGACTGATTTATCTTCTCCTAGCCTCGTTTTGGAAGAAAAAACCTTCAACACTCTTGTCTCTTCTGAAGGTGTACCGTGGCTTAGACCCAATACCTTAGGAGACTTCCCCACCCGTGGCTTTACTACTCCTCCTCCTATTAGAGTTGATGCAACATAAACCTTTGTTTGTACCAGCTCTACAACCTTTTTCTCTAACACTCAGTTGTTTTCCTTTTCCCCCAAAAGCACAGTTCTAGTATCACCTACATGAACTCCATCTCCACTTACTTCTCCTCCAGCTCATGTCCAAATGGCAGGTTCTAATCCTCCTAGGAACAGGATGGCTGAGATATTGGATTCTAGATACGCCCCTCTGGTATTACATCAACCTATGAATGTTCTCCCAACCATGAACTACCTTAAGCGCATGCCCCAGTTCACAAGAGAGGGAGACGTGACTATAGAAGAGAACCTTGCATCCTTTTATGTATTTGAAGAGATTCAGGCCATCGAAAATGAAGATGTGTGGATGAGAGTTTTTGTACAGAGCCTTGATGGTGATTCTAGGGATTGGTTTAAGGACTTTCCTCCTAGATATATTGACGAGATTGCCACTCTAGATGATTCATTCTTAAGAAATTGGGGGAATAAAAAATATCTCCTTTATTATATTACAGAATTCAGGGAACTTAAGAGAGAAGAAGGGGAATTTGTTTCAGACTTCTCAAAGATATTTAATAATATGTATAAAAATATTCCTGTTGAATTTAAACCCACAGAAACCTCTGCCAAGATGACTTATGCTAATGCTTTCAACCCTACTTTTTCCCTCTTGTTGAGAGAAAGAGGAGATACCTCCTTAGATCATATGCAAGATGCAGCCATTGAAGTAGAATATAATATATTGGTAGTTGATAAGCTTAGGATTAAGGCTAATAGAGACAGAAGAAAAGGTAAGTCTGAAGTTTCGAATTCTAGTTATTTTGTTGCCACCCCCTCAAATGGATGAAGTAACCAAAATACTAAAGTCACTTTCTGCTAGAATGGAAAGGGTCAAATTGGAAGGAAAGCAGAGCTATAGAAATCCCACAAATGATGATAACAGAGGTAACTTTAGGAGACCTACTAATTCCCCTCAGACCATCCAAAGAGATCATAGAAACAGGGACAGAGATGATCAGAAAATCCAAACTCCTCTCCAAAATAACTTGGTTACTGATGAAGAGGAAGAGGAAGAAGATATTAATCCTGAGATACATTGCCTTGGAGATACCTCTTCGTCCCCTTATTTAAATTATTCTGCATACGAAGAGGCCCTTAGCAGTAATCAACTAAATGAGCTTATTAAAGGGGAAGAGGCCAGCCACATTCCAAACAGATATAGTCTGAGGTCCAAACAAAAAGAAGGGAATTCTAACATCCGTGATCGGCCTACTAGAGCAGAAAAACCTACTAAATATATTGCAGACTGAAGAAAGGAAAAGAAGGCACAGACCCCCCCACCGGTGGTTAAAACTATTGTTCCAGAAGTGAGAGAAATTATAAAGGCCCTCTCCTCTTTCATATTTGAGAATTAAATACAAAATATTAGAATCCATGTACCCATTTCAGAGCTGGTCAAGCATGAAGACTTCAAAAGGTGCCTCTCCAAAATTTTGCAGCCCGAACCTTCTTCTCATTCCACAGACTTAATAAATCTCCAAGATGAGAAGCCTGCAGTCATCCTAGGTCCTTTGGTAAAAGATAGAGACGATTCATTCCCTCTCTTCTATACTTCACTGAACATACATGACAAGGTTCTACATAATTGTTTGATGGATTCAAGGGCATCTCACAATCTTATGCCTAAGATTGTCATGGAAGAGCTCGGTCTGGAGATTACAAAACCCTACCATGACCTGTATACTTTTGACTCCAGGAAGGTCAAGTGCCTTGGGGTTATCAAAGCCTTGGATGTATCTCTATTCTAGCTGCCAATGAAAAGTGTGATCATGGACATCATGGTAGTTGACATTCCCCCTAAGTTTGGGATGCTTATGTCTAGATCTTGGATAAAAAGACTAGGGGGAACTTTGCAAATGGGCCTCACCTATGCTACCATTCCTGTGTTTAGAGGTGATCATAGGAGACTTTACAGGAAATATCAGTTAGCTACATTATTAGTGATGAACCAAACCCCACAAAACATCCTATCTTTGCTCTTGACACAGATTTTGGATCTAGTTTGTTGCAACTCACCGACACTCTTGAACCTCCTTGATCTGGATTATTTTCGACATGAATGAGAGCGGAGATATAATAAAGAAATGCACAGAGATATCGTGTATATACAATAATATAACAGAAATATATCAAAGATGCAACCATAAACACAGAGATACAATAATAAACGATTTCTATTAATGAAAGAAATGTACAGAGACTGTAAAAATACAGAGTGAAAGACTCGCTAGAATGGTGGCAGTCTATCTCTGAGAAGAGATGTGAGGGATACT
>JASDQU010373731.1:47932-75245 GCA_032191745.1 Picea mariana | reverse complement strand
GAGATATTTTTTCAAGGGACCCAGAGGAAAAATTTTACATTTTCTAAAGTTGAGAATCAAGATGTTATTGCATGAGAAGAACATCTTGAAGATACAGTAGATTGGTTGGATTTGAAAAAGCTAATGTTCAAGAATTCAGAAAGTGACAGTGAAATAGAAGTTGGACATACGTGCAGTGGGAGAACATTCAGAGAAGTTCCTCTTGCGAACCTGTTTAAGGAGAACTACGGGGATGAGGGCTTCTACAGTGGAGAAGAGAAAGATATGACAAACGAAGAGCATCCAGAATCCACTAGGGAAGAGGAAGGAAAAGTTGAAGAACCTTTCCAAGAAGAGCCAAAAACTTTAGGAACTACATAGACTATTGAAGTAAGTACTATTACTCCTCCTGTTGATTTAGCAGCGTTAAGCAATTAGAGTAATATGAGTTACCATAGTGTTCAAAGCACTATCACTAGTATCCCACCACATACTCAATCAGGAAACCAAGGAAGATCTATGGAAGACGAAATGAGGTTACCCACCTTTAAAGGATATGGATCTAAAGACCCTGAACAACATTGGTTTCTCTATGAAGCTGTATGGAGTATTAAGAATATCACCGACAAAGCTGTCAAATGAGATCAGTTCAGTACTACCCTAAGAGATCACGCACTGAGATGGTACATAAAATTTGTCCAAGGAGCTACACCTAAACCACTGAATTCCATTAAGACTTCGCTAATTTTTGAATTCAAGAAACCTAAGTCAGAATCACAATGCATTACAAAACTAAAATAAATCAAGCAAAGGATAGTTGAACCAGTGTGGGAGTTCGATCAAAGATTTAAGACCTTGACAGGCCATTTGAGTTTTCAAATCCCAGATGAGGAGAACAAGGAATGGTTCATTGTTTCCCTCTTACCACACATCAGAGTTCCTCTGATGCAACAAAATATTTCATCGCAGTCTAAGGCATTGAAGATCACCATGAGGTTAGAATCATCCCCTATGGGAGAATCCATCTTAGGTATGAGTCAAATCTTGAATCAGATAACTAGTTTGTCTCTGAAGGTTGAAGATATGAAGAAAGACAAGGGAAAAGATAAAAGAGAAGACATCTAATGTGTCAGATGAAAATCAGAAGGCCATGACAAGGAGCACTATCCCCTATTTCATGAATACTTGGCCTTTGGAGCTCCAAGACCTTTGAAGCAAGTCACCCTACCCTAGTACGAGGTATGAAGAAATATACATCACCCTGGTGAGTGATATTACATGAAAAAATATGTTCAGATACCCACAAATTTGTATTGCATGTTCTGTAAGTCCATGGGGCATAATGATAGGGATTGTAGGGCTTATGACCTCATGCATGAAAGGTCAAGGGATATATACAAAATTCAAGGCAAAGTATAGAAAGAAGGAAACACTATGCAATATAATTCTCCACAAAGAGGAAATTTCGATCCTCGCAGTGGATTCATAGGAAGAGGAAGAGGATGAGGTATGGGTCAAGGTCGAAGAAAGATCATCTGTTACAACTGCATGCAACCAGGACACTTGGCCAGGGACTTTTAGAACCCTTGCACTACTTGCAACTATTATAGTTCATTCGAACATGTTATAGAAGATTGTCCTGTGTTGCTAGCTAAGCTTTAGGAGAGATGAGGACCTCAGTAGAACCCGCAAGTGCAACTAATATATGTTGAACCTTCCGGAGAATACCCTAGAGTCATTGTTATCACTAGAGGAGGCATTATTATAGGAGAAGATAGACTGACCCAAGGAAAGAATACAAAATACTCGAGAGTTAGGAAAGCTACAGAGAAGACCCAAACTTTTGATGAAAAGAAAGAAAAAAAAATGTTTGAGGAGGAAAGAAAAGAATTCAGGGGAGACCAAGGTTCTTCATCAAATATGTGACCAAAATTAAGAGAATATGGAATGCCTTTGGCATTTGATTAGTCTACTCTTCCAAAATAAGGAAAAGAGGTAAGAAAGCTCATGGAGTTTTTATATACTTGTATTAAGTTGATTCAGGATGAAAGAGATGTACAAGAACTACAAACTTTAATCATATAGTATGAGCTAGGAAAGATAGACCCCTTACTGAATAGGGAAATACACCAAGTCTCTAAAAGGAGAACGACAAATAAGGAACTACACTTGAATGCTCAAATAGGAGAGTATGATATAGACTATGTGGTCCTCAACTTAGGGTCGGAGGTCAATGTCATGACGAAGCAGACTTGGGAACTGATGGGAAAACCTAAGTTGATCTATTCCCCTATCAGGCTTAGGATGGCTAACTAGCAAGCCATAATCCCCTTTGGAATATTGGAACATGTCCTTGTGGACATCGACAGAGTGAGGACGTTTGCAGATTTTGAAGTAATTGAGATAGTTGATGACAACTGTTCTTACCCTACGCTGTTAGGAAATGATTGGGCCTTCAATAATTCCACTGTGGTTGATTTAAAGAAATGATGTATGACGTTTGAAAGAGATGGCCTTAGGGTCATTACACCTTTAGATCCAGATGAAGGTCAGCAATACAAAAAACCTATCAGAGAAGAAGACTGCACATATGAAATGGAAAACATATACAAACTAACAGCCAAACAATAGGATTACATTAATCCTATGGCCGATGGGAGCCTAAGATGGCGAAGTGACAACGCATGTTCATTAGACTCAGAAGAAGCACTGGAGAACTAGCAGAACAAAATGTATGAAGTATCTACAAGGAGATGTGCTAGATTAACTAGAGAAGTTCGTTGGATCAACACAACAGTAAGTAAATTACCCACCCTTGATGGTTTGAATCCTTTAGAAACCTTCTTGTCGGAATTTGAAGCAAGTGTACCAACACAACAGAGATTGTTGGCAATGGATGAGGCCTTGAAAACAACACCAACAAGATGGTGGGGGACACACAAAAGCAATATTACAGACTGGGTACAATGTCATACTTTGATGACAGCGCAGTTCTCAGCACAAGTACAAGGCTGTGAAGTTAGGTACATAGGTCAAACCTGTATGAAGGACCATGTGCGAAGTTTCCAGGAATCTTGGAGCAACATTCCCCAGGATTAGTGGGTGCACAAATTCATTAACACGCTAGACACAACCCCTATCAACTAGTATCTACAAGTAGAATTGCGCCTCATCACTGCAGATTGGGAAGGTATGACTCAGAATTTTATAAACACCTTCTTATTTGAAAGTAAATATCCTTAAGTAGATCAAGCATTAAATATTGTAAGACATAAAGTATTTGAGGATGCATCTAGCCTTCCTTTGGAACAAGAGGAGGACAAATGGACTGCGCCTCTCCAAAAACTGCAAGGCTATTACAACATCAATGTTGATGAAGACGATGATCCTAGGAAGGTGAATATCACCGAAACAGAAGGCCAAAGATATGTGGAAGGACCAGGAGTTGAGATACCATTCATTGGACATCCGATCAAGATCAAGAAAGTTAATATTGGAACAAAGAAGACACCGAAGATTGCAAATGTTAGAGATTATTGGGATGTTTCTACTATTGACAAAATGATAGAGTTACTGCATGAATATCAGAACCCATTTCCAACCAAGTTCACTGATATTAAGGGAATTAAAGGGTCCATGGGAGAAATGAGGATCCCTTTGAAACTAGATGCAAGACCAGTCAAACAGAGACCCTACAGGTTGAACCCTAAATATGAGGAGAAAGTGAAGATTGAGCTCAATAGAATGCGGGAAGCAGGGATCATAGAACCTGTTGAAGAGTTAGAGTGGATTAGCCCTATGGTGGTGCAAGACAAGAAGACATGAGAGATCAAGATCTTCATAGATCTCAGGAAGCTGAATGATGCCTATTTTTACGACCCATTCCCTACACCATTCACTGACGAAGTGTTAGATAATGTGGGAGGCCAGGAGGTATATTCCTTTACAGATGGATTTTCAAGATACCATCAAATACAGATTGCTAAGGAAGATCACCATAAGACCACATTTGCAATAGAATGGGGATCCTACCAGTATACAGTGATGCCATTTGGATTGAATAATTCCCCAGCCATATTTTCCAGGGTGGTGGTCGAAGCATTCAAGGAGTTTCTACACAAATTTCTAGAAGCATACTTTGATGATTGGACTGTTTTTAGTTTATTGAAAAATCATATTAATGAATGTTTAAGGCTAATGTTTGACAAGTGCAGGTAGTGTCAAATTTCCTTAAACCTGAAGAAGTGCATCTTATTCTCACCATTTGGAGTGTTGTTAGGTCATATTGTGTGCAAGCAAGGATTGCTGGTAGATCCATCTAAAAAAAATTTTATAGTTGACCTACCCCCTCCTACTTTAGTGAAACAGTTGTGCACTACACTGGGACATACTGGTTATTACAGGAAGTTCATCAAAGGCTATGCACAAATTACAACACCCATGGAGAAGCTTTTGAAGAAAGACTGTCAATTTCACTGGACAAAATAATGGCAACAGAGCTTTGACATGCTGAAACATAAAATGGTTACTGCGCCTATTCTGGTTTTTCCATATTGGAGCAAGGAATTTCACGTACATGTCAATGCATCTTCTATTGCATTGGGAGTTGTGTTAGCACAACCAAGAATAGGAGACATCGACCACCCATTAGCCTCTGCTAGCAGGAAGCTATCAACAGTTGAGAGTAATTACACCACTACTGAGTGAGAAGGGTTAGCTATGGTGTATGCACTGCAGAAGTTCCACCACTACTTGCTGGGAGGAAACTTTAAAATTTTTACTGATCATGTCGCGCTGAAATACCTAGTCAACAAGCCAGTACTGGGGGGGATAATATGCATATGGATTTTTTTTTTTTGGGAATACGATTTTGAGAAAGTGGTTAAGCCAAGAAGAATGAATAAAGGTCCTAACCACTTGTCAAGGTTCGAACATGGAGAAGAGCCCACTAATTTGGAGGATACACTGTCAGATGCACAACTGCTATCCATTAGAAGTATTGATGATCACTTCACAGAAATAGTCCAGTTCCTGTCAATAGGAATGGCACCTAGTGAGTATACAATCACCCAGAAGAAACAACTAGTAGTGCACGCTGCAGATTTTTCACTTATAGCTGGACAACTATATAAGATGGGACCTGATGAGATATTGAGGAGGTGTGTTATTGAGGAAGAATGACCAATGATCCTCACCAAAGCTCAAGAAGGAATTGCAGGAGTACACTACGTAGGGAAAGCAACTGTGAAGAAGATTCTTAGAGATGGCCTTTGGTGGCCTACCTTACACATAGATGCTAAGGATTATTACAGAGCCTGTGATGTATGACAAAGATTTGGGAAACCATATAGATGATATGAAATTCCTTTATCACCATAGCTAACCTTACAAGAATTTGAGAAATGGGCCATTTACTTCATGGGACCTATAAACCCACCAGGAAAGCGCATAGGATTAAGGTACATAATCGCTGCGACAAAATACTTGACCAGATGGACCGAAGCAAGAGCAGTCAAGGACTGTAGTGCAACTACAGCTATGCGTTTCATATTTGATGACATCATAACCAGGTTTGGATGCCCAAAGATCCTTATGAGTGATCAAGGCACACATTTCATAAATAAAGAAATTGAAGCCTTGATTGAGGAATTTGCAGTCCATCATCAGAAGAGCACACCTTACCATCCACAAGAAAATGGGATAGTTGAAGCATTCAACAAGATTTTGGAGACAACGCTGACGAAGATTTGCAGTGTGAATAGGGATGACTGGGATTTAAGAGTACCAGCAGTACTATGGGCCTATCAAACCACTTGCAAGAAGCTAACAACATAGACCCCTTTTAAGTTGGTTTATGGCCTCGAAGTCATTGTCCTAATGGAATATTTGGTACCAAGCCTAAGAATCATTGTCTTTATAGGCATGGACAATGCTAGTGATGTTCAAGAGAGGCTCATGTAGTTGGTCGAACTAGAGAAAGACAGATTTATTGCAAGATTCCACCAGCAAGTACAGAAGGAAAGAGAGAAGACCTACCATGACAGACACATCAAGAAGAAGGCATTTAAGCAAGGTGATTTGGTATTGGTGTATGATAGTAAGTTTATAAAACATCCAGGAAAGTTCATAATGCATTGGCTTGGACCATATGAGATTGCCTATGTTACAAAAGGAGGAGCTGCACAGTTGAAGACTTTGAATGGAGAATGGAAGGAAGGTTTGGTAAACAAGAGCCAATTGAAATTGTATTATGACAACCAGCTCCCTTGTAGCTCTAAGTAAAAGAATAAGGAAAAGTTTTTAGGTACCAGGTGCAGTTGAAACTAGGTACTAGACACAAAAAAGACAGTCTGCACAAGGAAGGGAGGCATAGAGCTGAAAGAAAAGGCTTCCCTGCGCAGTTTGATGATTGAAGAAAAACATAAGGATCAGATCTGAAGTGCCTCAGGATGAGTCACAAGTGAGTGTTGGGGGCCTGTTGGCCCTTGGTTATGGAAGCTAGAGAAGATCAAGGAAGAAAAGGCAAAATGAAAACTGCACGGAAGACATAGTGATTGTTACTGGGTCGAAGTGAGCAGAAGAGCAGAAAAGACAGAGCGAAGTAATGAAAATTAAGTCATTGGATGAGAAGATTGAGGATGATAGATCATCAAGGAAGAAGGATTGTGGACAACTCAGCAAGCGTAAAAATCCACAGTTGGATGCTTTGGAGCACCACGTGAGAAGGAAGAGAAGACAGGTCGGTGAAGCCCTGAAAATGCGAGTCAAGTTGACCTAGGGTTTTAGACACCTAGGGTTTTGGTATCTAAGGTTTTTACACCTAGGTTTTGGCCTAAGGATGTTGGTGAGCTATTGTAATATATAAATGAGAACCTAGATGAGGAGAGGGGGTTTGTTCTAGTTTTACTATTGGCATGAGTGATTATTGTTGTGTGAGAGAGAAGTGATAAGTGTGAGAGCCTTCTAGTATTGTAAGATCTTCAGCTAGGTGCAGAGATTAGTCCTGCAGTTGGGTGCACAGGAAGGGGAGAGACAGTGAGGACAAGAAAGAATATCTGCTAGTTAAGAGCACAGACAAGAATTGTATGCTTCATGTTAATATATTATAAAGAACAGTTATATGGATGTATCCCTATAGAGAGGGTGAACCACGTATATCTTGTGTTGTGTGTGTGATTGATGCTATGTTCTTTGTTATTTGATATACTTCTATTGCATTACTGTGTTAGATCTGATCGATAGTTGTGTGGAGTAGATCTAAGATGATAAGTGATATATGAATGTTGTATTGTTCTTGCATTAGATCCACTTGATATTCCCTTTGGTTGTAGACATCTTTGTCCTGCAACCCTCCTATATCTACTTCAGGTGAGACTACATCTGCTTTGCAAGTGTTGCTGAAAAGGGCCAATGGTTAGGGCTTGTTGGTGCACTCTTGGAGCTGAACCCTAGTTCTTCCCCTATGCCAACAATCTTCTTCTTGGCTGAAGGTTTCTATGGAGAAACCTTCCTCTTTTGTGGTGTTACTCTTCCAGTAGGGGGGTCTTCAGGTGGTGTATCTTCACCTCCTCTTTGCTCTTCTCCTTCAACCCCTCCTCCTTGTCCTTTTTCTTCGTCTTCTCCTCCTCATCCGAGCAAGCCAGACCCATTATATTCAGAAGCGTTGTCCTCCTCATCGCTCTCTATGTCATGGACTTCCTCCTACTTTTTCTTCTTCTTCATCCCACTGGATTGTCCAACATGATAAACCTAGGTGACTATGGGGATTCCTATGGTGTCAGTGTCAGAGAGTTCTGCATCAGCGACAAGTACAATAAATTCCTCTGACCACTCCTTTTTAATTTTCTCCATGTATTCATCTGTTATATTGTAGTATGACTGTAACTCTTCCTGGTTCTCGTCTTGGTGCCCAGTGATGTAGATTAAATGCCTATCTGCATGGAACTTTGTTATTGGTATGTACTGGTACAGGGTGCACGGTGTCATTCACGAAAATAACTAGATGGAAACCTTCAACTTTTGATAGTATGCATGAAACATGAAATTGGACTGCCACGGCTTCATCATGTCATTGGTATACCATAGGGTGGAAAACTAAGCAGCCAATGACTCTGAGGGTTCGATCTCTAGGAAGGTGGCTCCTTTAGGAATTTTCCAAGCGACAAATGCGATCAAAATGATCATCTAGTTGTAATGGAATTCATATCCCAAGTCTTGGGCTTTGCAACAATCCTTCTCTAGTTCATTGACGATGTATTTCTCCCAGTTCATCTACATTCCCTCCACACATTTTCCTATGAAGTCCACCACGAACCTGGTGACCTATGTGGGGTGGTTCTTCCTTACGATATTTCCAGCTATGATTTGGCAAGCGAGGTGCACTACGCCATCCTGTATAGAGGCTACCTTGTAACCTCACTTTCCTTTTTCGACTTCTCTGTAACCTTCCTTGATGTGTTGTGCCAAGGAACAATCTGAATCCTTCCTTGGATAAAACTACTGAGGGTCAGGACCCTTCACACTTAAGCCTATGATCCGGTGGATCAATGCCGGATCCACAGTAATGCTTTTGTATCCTCCATGATCTCCACAATAGGAGGAGTTTAACGCAAGCGTTAACCTTCTGGTGGTGGCCAAAATGGGGGATCTTCATCACATTCAGCACGACGAACTACGCCAACTCCTTAATCCATGGTTGTGAGACAAGGTGAGGATTATTTCTAGTTGTCTTTGTGAGATAGCGGTGCAACGACAACATGGTGTAGTTCTTCCTGTCTTCCAAGTTGAAGTCATTGTTCTTCAGTAGCGGGATCTGTCCTAACTGGCTCCCGACTACGCATATTCCTTTCGAAATGTACACAGTGAACATGATGTACTCATAGTCTTGAGAGGTGTTGTTGTAGTTAATAGCACCAGCCAAATATGTAACATACTCAGGTAGGATCGACGGTATCTGCTTTGCATTAGCCAGAACGTCGTGGTGCTTACTTCGTTGTTCAGTTCCGGGGTTGATATGACCAGAAAGACATCTATTCAAAGGGGAAGCCTATAGTCCCCTAGTCGATGATGCCTGGACACCTTAAAATATCGGTTTATTGGCCATTATCTTCTTGAGGACATCCTCGACAAAATTCTCTAATTCACTAGGTTCGCCCGACATTCTAGTTTTTAACAAACAGGCGGGGTAGGAAAACAGACAGGCAGGATCTAGTTTCATATGACACAGCTCGACACTTGGACAATTTTATGTTTAGCTCAGTCAATCACGGGTAGCAAAAGGTGGTCCCGACGCAATTACCAACGAGTTAAATAAGTGGGGCATCGTAATGGATCTTCCAATGGCCAGGAAAAGCTTCCATCAATGTAAATTTGTCTGTTATGGAGCAGTCTCAATGTCCCAAAGCGGTCCATCAACCCATAAATGCATTTTCCAACCATTTTAGAGTGTCATTATAACAATCGGGTCACCTCCAATGGTCATATAACTTCACCAGGGCGAAGTCCCATTCTGTACATTCCTGCTATTCCAACAAGGTTCAAATCCTGCAAACCTGCCTCCTACGAGGTTCCATCCTATGAAGTATTCGATCTAGTATCTATAGCTTCTTGTATATTTTCCAACTTATCTTTCTTTTTATTGTCCTTCCTTTCCTTATTTCCTGTGATCTGAGTCTCTCTAACTATTTCAGGAATCCTCTTTCCATTTTTATTCTTATCTTCCCCTAGCATAGTGACTTCACACTGCTGAGGTGCCCTCAAAGGGTCTGAAGTTAATATACCTTTTCTTAAGACATATTGAGTGGACATACTTCTTGAATAGACAGGTCCTTCAATATTTCTTGCATTCTTCCAACCTTGATAGCTAATTCTCTTTCCTTATGTCCCTCCTGCATTGTTACTTTGTTATGTTGCTTCGACTTATCCTCTCGTTCCTCTATCAGTCAGTCTATTTTCCTAGCTACAAAATCCCTTAGTTCTTTCTTTTTCTTTGTTGTAGCTTCTTCCTCTGCTTTCCTTCTGATCTGATCTTTCTCAATCCAAGTCTTACCTAACAAAAGTGGGAAAAGGGGCGTTGTCCCCAACAAATTTAATGACTTCAAATTCTTCTTCAGTCGATGTTCCCTCAACAATAATAGGTACATTAGTAACTCTTCCACATAGGTTTATCATCTTTCTTTTAAACAAGACTATCCTTCCCAATGAAGGTACCATAGTAGGCTTTCCCACAATCTTCCAAGTGTCTTCTGTTATAATATTTACTTGTGTTTCTTCATCGAAGACATTGTCTATGTCGAAGTCTTCTATTCTTGCACTTATGCATTGTTTTACTTTTAGGATCTCTGGTAAATTGACATATTTGTGAACATCCATCGTTTCTTTCAACTGTACTAATGTAGTATGAACTTTCTCTGATTCTTTATCTTTATGAATCTCTAACATGCCCTTAATCTCTTGACTTTATTTATAGTTTTCTTGCCTTATGTTCATCCTTTCGACTTTATAAATCATTCTTGGGCAATCCTCAACCTCATGACCAACAATATTACAACAAATACAAATAGGACCTGCGCCAAGGCATTCCTTAGCAACATGTCTCGCTCTTCTCCAGTTATAACATAATGTCAATCCTCTTTTTCTTTTAAATGTTCCCCAACCTCTTCTGTACTGTGCACTAGGATCATAGTGTTGGACCTACAATCTGCAAAAAAAAAATCTAGTTTCCCGCATCCACTTGTTAGACCAAAAACCCTTTCTATGCATAGGAATAACATATCTTTCTTCATTTCCATTAAATTTACTCAAGTCAACTCTTTCTTTCAACTACACCCTAGCCTTCAGACTAGAACATAATCTATTAAACATACGTAGGTTCATGCTTTAAAAACAAATTTTTTTACTTATCTTACTCTTCTCAAAGCACAAAGCTTTACCTCTTTTAGGATCTTACCTATTTCTTCAGATTGGATTTCTTTATTAGCACAAAGAATCACAAGTTAAGTAGAGTATTGCACACTTTAGTAGCAAATATATGCACAAAGCTTCTCTTTTTCTTTACTTTAGTTCCCAACAATCACAGTTTCAGGTCCTGGCAATGAAACCTTTTGTTGGCACAGGAGCAGACCCAGGGTTCAACGCTTAACAACGCACCAACAAAACCCCAACTATCGACCCTTTCAGCAACACATGTGAGGTAGGTGAAGTCTCACCCAAGGTAGAAGCAGGGGGGGTTACAAGATGCAAGTGTTTGTAACCAAGATGGGACACAAATCTGTGATAATATCACTTCGCGGAGTATTCTGATAAAGCTAGGAAGTGACATGCATTAGTTTATTCACCTTATGAACATTGCAGAAAATATCTAAGATATATCTAGTGCAATAAAAACAAATATTTAAGCACCTCAACCACTTATCACTTAGTACTCTGAATCAGATCTAGCATTCTAATATAAACAATGGATTTAAGAAAAACATACATATTCATTACACATCTAAACTAAGCACTAAGAAAAACATAACAAAGATAATCATTGCACAAAGAAAACCATAATACACTAGATGTACGTGGTTCACCTTAATGTGGGGCTACATCCACCAACCGCTCCCCTCTTTATTATTCATCTGAATCTTACATTCATTCACTCTTGTGCACTAAGCCACAGATTCAAACTTCGCACCCGACAGGAGATCTGCGCATTGAGCACCAGATTTTCCTTTGAAAACTAGGTCAAGGCACAGAGCCAACTCTCTATCAAGCAAAAAGCCTTAAAACACATACATTCCCTTGCACAAATCCAATTGAACTACTTTCACTTAGCTCCAAAAAATTCTACATCTACCATACATTCTTCTTTATTTATACTTTTATAAACCCTTACAATAGGGCCAAACATGGGGAGAAACCATGCGCCAACATCCCATAAACCCATTACAAAAACCATAGAGGACCCCTTAGTGGGTCCACGTAGCCCGAAAAATAAGTGAGATCCATGATCTCAGCTCCACCTAGGCGCTCCCTCTTCGACCATCGTGTCGAAGTCCAAAAGTGGGCCAACTTTGACAAATGTTTCCTCAAAACTTGGTCGAGGGCCAACACTTATCTCTTTCACAAGAAGATGATTACAATGAGGACTTGAAGGCCTTTTTACAATAAACAGGAATGTCAAAAACCCTAGACATGAAAAACCTAACCCTAGGATATGAAGTGCCAAAAGTCATGTGGGCCTCGTTTAAGTAAGTCAGTACATCAACTTCCCAGGGTCGTAACTTTTGCATACGATCTCCGTTTTAGGCGCACAATAGCCTGTTGAAAAGGTATCTTCATGGAGATTCATTTTGGTGGCTCAATCATGCCTTAGTCTATCATTGATAAGATCGATCTCGGAAAACCTTCATCAAGGCCCTCAAAATGGCCCCGGAAGTTAAAACTGCTAAAAATAGTAAATTGCCAAAATTGTGAGAAAATTGTTTTGAGCGAGTTGGAAAAGGTGGGTCGCCACCGATATCCACCTAGATCAATCCTCCCTCTTTAGTAAGAAATGGTATCCATTGCGTTGAGTTCCTAGGGGAGAGGGGGAAGCATTTGTTGAATCTAAATCTTGGTGAGTTGCTTGCCTTGTTGGAGAAGTTGTGTTTCTTAGCTTGTCGAAGGTTGTCACGAACCTGTGGCTAGAAGGGTTGGACCTTTTTAACCAGTCTGGCTACATGAAATTCCTATGAATAGAAGGAATCTTTCCACTTTGCTGCAATCTTATCGACCTACTTTTGTTGGATAGAAGGATCTTGGACTAAGGCTACAGTGGTGTTCTTCTGTTCACGCTCTAAAAATACTATGAAGAAGTTGAATTTTGTAGTATGAGATACTACCTTGCGACACTGTTTAGGTGGGACAATAGTCAGAATTACCTTCGGTATCCTGTAAATATGACCCCATAGAGTAACAATGACACTACAAGGTCAAGACTCATAAATAGCATGGCACTTCCAAATATATGGCTGGCACAAGAGAACATCATAGATATCTAGTGGGGAAACATCACATAATACCTCATCCTTGAAGGGATGGATGTCATATGACAATCCACATTGCTGGTTGATACATAGATCTCATCCTTGGCGAAGCCACCCGATGTTGTATGGTTGTGGGTGTGGTGTTGTCAGCAATCCCAACTCTTTGATGACCTCTGCTAAGATGAGGTTCTTCTAGCTTCCTCTATCAACAATAAAATGCAGCGGGGTCCCCTTCACCCACATCTGTGACTAAAAAATGTGCTCTCCCCTCTTCAGGATTTGTTTGTTCTTCTGGTTGAATTGTTGCGGTCGTGAAAATAACAATGGGGTCTGCGTTGATGATCTATCTTTTACCAGTATTTTTAGAATCAGATTTTGAATCAGGGTTTGGCTCCTTGTCTTTGATGTCAGCCACCAATGACTATTTTGAGCGATATTCCTTGGTGTTGTGCCAGGGGATTTTGTGGAAATCGCACCATTTTCCGGTGTGCTTCTTTGTCTTCCCATAACCCTTCTTTTCTTGTGGCTTGGAATGGTTTTTGGGAGACTGTTTATTAGGGTCATCTTTATCATACTTTGGTTGTTGCAGATTTGCATACCCAGACTCTCATTTGTTCTAGTGCTTAAATTTTTGCTCAATTTTAACAACATATCGATAAGCAATAGTGAGTGATAAGATGTCCAGAAAATCCATTTTAGTTTGGATGTATCTATGTAGAGCCCCACGGTATTTCAGAACCAAATCTCATTCGAAGTCTTTGATACCCAGCTTGGTGCACAAGGTATGGAAAGTATTGGTGAACTCTGGAACTACTTGGCCCCTCTATTTCTATAGTGTGGTCCATATCATGTACTGGTCCTCATAGTTGTCAATAGGGTACTACTATTCCTTTACCACATCAACAAAAAAATACCAAGTGGGCTCGGCACCATATATTCCAGACTCCTTTGTGGAACTTTGCCACTTTGTGGAACTTTGTCGCTTTGTGGGCTCAGACAGGGTTAAAATTGGCAGGGACGCGCAAGTGATGGGAACNCAAAACAGATATTGGGCAATGAAGTAGTATGAAAGATAATTATTAGAGGGTGGGCCAGTGAAAATACCATGGTTTCATTCTGTGGACACGTGGCGCCCTCAGAATCACATCGAGGCAAAAAGCGAGTGAGCGCAAAACTGCTCAACCATGCCCTGATGTCATGTGTTCTAATGTCATTTGAATACGTCAAATAAAAAATTCACATGTGGGAAGGAAAGGTGACGGACGGTCAAATCACCTCATGCCACTCGTTCAGAAACTTTGCGTCTGTGTGATGTCAGGTAAGCGTCGTTGGATAACTAACTCAAAAGGATCGTAATTCGAAATAGATTGGCCAAACATGATAAACCAACGTACCTGCAAGTAATCTTGTCAGTAGTTCATGATTGGCACTCAATTACAATTTTCATTCAAGACATGGGTTGCTTTACTCTGTTTTGGATGATTAACGTTCCATTTCAGAACAAGGTGATCACAGGTCGAAGTATTCACCTAAGAAATACAAGTTCGTATTTCCAACGAAACTAGGAAAAATGGATATGACAGACTAAGTAGCCTTCAACGAACCAAGATTTTTAACTAATGTGACAAATTCATCAACTAAGAAGAAAGAAAAGTTGGTCGCGCAAATATTAGCAACAAAATTTCACACAAAGCCTGTGGACGAACCGTGGTCATGAAAATAAATTAAATTAAATCCCCTCATGAAGGATTTAATCATCAATGGTTATGCAGGTGAGCACTGTGCATGAGCTGTCAAGAGGAAGCGAAGCAGACGTCATAGGGCAGCAGTAAAAACTAAAGCATTCGAAAGCATTGGAGAAAACCAACCTGTTTGGCTTGATACGTTAAAAGAAGAAATTTCCAAGCTTGAGTAAATTGCAGGTTAAATTTAGTTTGTGTCAGAGAATTTTGCAATAATATTAACAAGTGGCATTCAAGGTAGAAAACCTCAGATATGTTAGTTTTGTTTTGTAACATCCTCTATAAATAGGAGTTCGATTGTTGTACGTTGTTTTTTTGTAACTGACAGATATTTTAGAACTTTGGGGGAGATGATTCGTTTCAAATCCTGAATGTATTTGTCTGTATATGCTATTATGAAAATAGATGAAGGTAGGATGGACCGAAGAGGGGCCTACCCTCGTAGTAGGAAGATTTTGTAAATTTCTGGAGCCAAAGTGAATATACAATGCAAATGCATTTTGAACTTTTTATGAAAAGATTATAATGGTTTTGATATGAGTTATGTTTTCTCTCATAGTATGTATTTCTCATGTATTTGAAATCCATTTTCATTTTCCTCTGTTTTAAATTAGAGAATTAAAAGTCTGTACTTTGCCTTATGGCACCCTCGACTTAGCAATTTAAATTTATGTGATTCTCTTCTTAACTAATTTAGAATTCATTTAAATATGCTCTGATGCAGTTATGTGTTTTTCCTTTTCCTCTTTCTCCATGAAAATTTCAATATAAAACTTAGACTCATTGCCTCATTTATCCTTTTTCCTCTAGACAATTCTAATGAATTGCCACTGTTTTATTCATTTTCGACTCCATAGCCCCAAATATCACCCCCTTTCCTTCACCAACAACTTTACAAAAACCCCAAACAAACTAAATCTAACCACCAGTTATCAAAGAAATATCAAGTGACATGAGAGAGCCCTCTCCAATTTGAGCAGGATAGTGCCTCAACTCTAAAGTAGGTTGAAACAATTACCTATGTCGTTTGTCTATTCAGCCGGAAAATTTTTACAGAGTGCTAACATTCAGGCACATATTGGCTGTATTCCTGCTTTGGTGAATCCACACATCAAAAATCATTTTGAAGTTGATTCCACTAGTAGAAGAATCCAGAAATTTAAATTTTCAATGGCGAATCCACTCTCAATGCAGAATCCAGTTTCTAAAGCATTATTGGTGACTCCACTCAAACTTCAAATGTGATTCAAAGACTCCACTGGAAGATGAGATCCCTTGAAAGAGGTATGAAAATACATTATGGAAGAAAACAAGTGCTTAATACTGGATTTTTTCCAAGGCATTTTATTGTTTGCTATAAGTTACCTCTGGTCTTTCCTTGAACATGCTAAACAAATTTTCCTTTACCTGTTGCATACTAATGATGATCATGATAATCTTACAATTGTACATCCTCCTCTTAAAGTTGTGCATGCATATCCTCACTATATCACTGATTTTGATAAAAGTTTCCCATCTAAGCCATGTGATGAGCATAACCAAGTTGATGAATCTCATGAGGCCAAGGCTGATATATCACCTCATGCACCTAATCCAACACCCTCCAAGGATCGGCATAGATATAGACCCTTAAGGCTACCCCACTTCCTTCATGATTTTCCTACAAGCCACTATGAATACCTACCTATGTTTGATGGGGAACCTGATGCCATCTCAGCTGAAAAACACGTCCAAGGGTTTGAGCATTTTATAGATTTGTTTGAGATTGACCACGATGATGTTTGTATGAGGGCATTCTCTCAGTCCTTGAAAGGGGACACCAGATACTGGTTTAAACATTTGCATCCAGAGAAAATTAGCTCATGGGAGGAGTTGAAAGATGTCTTTTTAGGGTTTTGGGGAAGAAGGAAATCTTTGGATCTACAACTTATAGAGTTCTATGCCTTAAAAAATCAGAGCAATGAAGTTATTCTATATTCAATAGAATATTTTCCAGTATCTATTACAATTTTCCCAAAGAAATTCAACCTACTGAAGCTTCTACCATGCTCCATTATACAACAACTCTTCATCCAGATTTGTCTTTCCTCTTGATGGAAAGAAGACCTAAGTCCTTCCAGCAAATGTTTAATGATGCTCAAGAGATTCAACACAATATCCAAGCATGTAAACAGAGTCAAAATGAGGAGTTATATGTTGAATAACATGAAAATGAATATGAATAGAAAACAATTGATTTGAATCTTAAGGAGAGAGTTAATAATATCACATGCCCTCTTGAATTTTCTAATGCCAATGATTTTGCAAAAAATTATATTTCACTTGTTGAAAGAGGAGGTGTTGATTTAGTTTCTGATCCATCCCATGATAAGAAGGGGGTTGTCTATTTTATGTATTCATTTCTAGACAGTCAAAAAGATGAGTTTGAAAATCAGTTAGTTGAAGAACATATTGATGTTCCAAGCTTGTTCTTGTTAGTTGACATTTCATATGTTGTTGATTTTCCTGTATATGATGAATATGATGATGATTGTGATGTTGAATTCCTAGAACAACTAGTTGTATGTTCTCTATTAGAAAATGTTCATTTTCAGCAGTGTAATGAAAGAAATCAACCTACATATCACAGTTACAAAGAAGAAAGTATTGAATCAGCTAAAGGAAATTCTTTACCTTTGTTATTTTCTTCATTTAAATTGTTGAAAGAAAATTCTGAAATCATCATTGAACCAAATGAATGTGTGTTAATGCCAAATCACATTGATTCACTGGAATAAATGGACAAGAAATTGCAGCCATTGGTTAAAGAGAAATATGAAAGTAAGTGTGCTCAAAAGTCTAAAAGAATTGAGGACCATGCATATGATAGTGATGAAGAAAATGAAGAAGGATTGGAAACAGGTGAAAGAACCTTGCCATTATGTTTTGCTTCTTTCAAATTGCTGAGACAAAATGTTTATAATGCTTCAATTCAGAAATCCTCCAGGCATGATGTTGAATATGAAGAAAGCAGTGGATTTACAAATAAAAACTATCTTCCATTATGTTTTTCTTCCTTTGAATGGTTGAAAGAAAACCATGATATAGTAGAGAAAACAGGGAAGTCTGACTGCATTCACAATGGCATGGTTTTACATGAGAAGGTTGTTATCAGTGAGGAAGACCAACAACATTCACATGCATTAAACAATCATGTAGTTGATTAATTGAAAGGATATTCCAATTCGGAGTTGCAACCTGTGCTTAACCACCAGCTTGAAAAAGAAGATGAAGTTGATCAAGAAATTGTTGTTAACGATCATCTTTCTTCTCCTGAAACTAATATAGATATTCAACAATATTTCTAGCAAGACAAAGTGTTTCAAAGTTGTTTTTCTTCCCTTGAGAATGAAGTGATGGTCCAATTTCTAAGTGGCCCAGACATGGATGAGGATTCTAAAACCGCATCCATGGAAACTCCAAGCNATGATATGGTTGTCATATTTGAAGACGTCCAAGAAGGTATGAATGTTTTTGTTGAGATGCATGGAGAAGTAGACAAACCTATTATTTCCATTGCATTTGAAAATGTTCTCAGAACTGAAGAAATAAAGAGGGGGCAAAAAACACGTGTGGAAGAGACTTGTCTTTCTGTTCTTGTCTGACAAGAAGAAGCATATTTTCACGGTTGTCATGATCTTGTGGAATGTTATATGGAATATTCTACCAATCAAGATTTAAGGCTTAGAAAGGACTATAAGCTCAGAAGTGAAAATAATGGAAGCTCAACGTCGACATTAGATGTGGATCATTGTACACCGATGATCTCTTCCTAGCCTGCGTCATTTTCTGATACGGAAGGTCGTTTCACCCAACAGTCTCAACTGGATTTTTAGTTTCTTGATGGAAATCAGCAAGATCAATCACCTAAAGACCAGAATGTAGTAGAACAATTGATACATGACTTTTATTTTACACATATGTTGGAAGATCCCTTTGCAACTTTTCTAGAAACAACAAACAATCCTAATATTTCTAGAAGTCTAAAATTAAAATTCATATGCAATTTATTAAATAAGTCGTTGATGAACAAGTTTTAGAGAAAGCATGTGCAAAGAAGATGAGCAATGGATAAAATGTTGGCATGGCTGCATTGGAATTTTCATTTCACTTGATTGGAATTTCCATTTCAGCAGTTAGGATAGGTAGGTAGGAATAATCTTGATGATCAAGCGTTTTCACATTTGATTTCCAAATAAAGTATTCAGCTATATTTTTAGCATTAGGCCTAACATTCAGTCTCCAGGACAGAACAAGGTACGCACCTGCTATAGAAGCATCCCATGGATGAGGCAACGGGACTATGTGTTCTTTGATACCTCACAGGGAGGGTAGCATCCCCAGTTGGAGCCTATGTTATCACCATAACAATTTCTTGGAATCCAAGTCTCGAGATTTGGCAGAGCACTAAATAAATTTAGAGAAGGGTTAAACTAGCAAGCCAAAGCACATCTGGTGGACAGGGTTAAAATTGGTGAGGATGCAGAAGTGATGGGACCCGACATACCGTAGATCTTGAAGCAGCCCAGATTGATGGCCAGAGCACATATCAGGAAATGAAGTAGCGTGAAAGATAATTATTAGAGGGCGGGCTGGGGAAAATACTATGGTTTCATTCTATGGATGTGTGGCACCCTCAGAAGCACATTGCGGCGAAAAGAGGGTGAGTGTGAAACCACTCAACCATGCCCTGATGTCAAATGTTCTAATGTCATTTGAATACATCAAATAAAAAATTTGTGTGTGGGAAGGAAAGGTGACGGCCGGTCAAATCAACTCACGCCACTCGTTTAGGAACTTTGCGTCTGTGTGATGCTAGGTAAGCATCGCCGGATAACTAACTCAAAAGGCTTGTCATTCGAAATAGATTGGCCAAACATGATAAACCAATGTACCTGCAAGTACTCTTGTCAACGGTTCATGATTGGCACTCAGTTACAATTTTCATTCAAGACATGGGTTTCTTTACTCTGCTTTGGGTGATTAACGTTCCATTTCAGAACAAGGTGATCACAGGTCGAAGTATTCAGCTAAGAAAGACAAGTTCATATTTTCCCACAAAACCAGAAAAGATGGATACAATAGACCAAGTAGCCTTCAGCGAACCAGGATTTTTAACTAATGTGACAAATTCATCAACGAAGAAGAAAGAGAAGTTGGTTGTGCAAATATTAGCAACAAAATTTCAGACAAATCCTGTGGATGAACCATGGTCGTGCAGAGAAATTAAATTAAATACCCTCATGAAGGATTTAATCATCAATGGTTACGCAGGTGAGCACTGCGCACAAGATTTCAAGAGGAAACGAAGCAGGCGTCAAAGGGCAGTAGTAAAAACTGAAGCAGTCAAAAGCATTGGAGAAAACCAACCTGTTTGGCTTGATACGTTAAAAGAATAAATTGCCAAGCTTGAGTAGATTGCAGGTTAAATTTAGTATGTGTCAGAAAATTTTGCAATAATATTGACAAGTGGCCTTTAAGGCAGAAAACCTCAGATATGTCAGTTTTGTTTTGTAACATCCTCTATAAATAGGAGTTCGACTGCTGTATGTTGCTTCTTTGTAACTGATAGATATTTTAGAACTTTGGGGAAGATGATTCGTTTCAAATCCCGAATGTATTTTTCTATATATGCTATTATGAAAATACATGAAGGTAGGACGGACTGAAGAGGGGCTTGCCCTCATAGCAGGAAGATTTTGTAAATTTCTGGAGCCAAAGTGAATATACAATGCAAATGCATTTTGAACTTTTTATGAAAAGATTCTAATGGTTGTGATATGAGTTATGTTTTCTCTCATAGTATTTATTTCTCATGTATTTGAAATGCATTTTCATTTTCCTCTGTTTTAAATTGGAGAATTAAAAGTCTGTACTTTTCCTTATGGCACCCTCAACTTAGCAATTTAAATTTATGTGATTCTCTTCTTAACTAATTCAGAATTCATTTAAATATGCTCTGATGCAGTTATGTGTTTTTCCTTTTCCTATTTCACCATGCAAATTTCAATATAAAACTCAAACTCATTGCCTCATTTAGCCTTTTTCCTCTAGACAGTTATAATGAATTGCCACTATTTTATTCATTTTCGACTCCATAGCCCCAAATATCACCCCCTTTCCTTCACCAAAAACTTTACAAAACCCCCAAACAAACTAAATCTAGCGATCGATTATCAAAGAAATATCAAGTGACACGAGAGAGCCCTCTCTGAGTTGAACAGGCTAGTGCCTCAGCTCTAAAGTAGGTTGAAACAGTTACCTTTGTCATTTGTCTATTCAGCCAGAAAAAATTTATAGAGTGCTAACACAAACATAAACACAAAGATACAGTAATACACGATTTCTATTAATGAAATAATTGTACAAAGATTGTTAAAACACAGAGTGAAAAACTCCCTAGAATGGTGGCAGCTTATCTCTCAGAAGAGATGTGACGGCTACTCGCATTCGCAAGAAGATGATTACAATGAGGATCTAAATGCCTTTTTACAATAAAAAGGAATGTCAAAAACCCCAGACATCCAAAAACCTAACCCTAGGAGATGAAGCGCCAAAAGTCATGTGGGCCCCGTTTGGGTAAGTCAGTACATCAACTTCCCGGGGTCATAACTTTTGCATATGATCTTCGTTTTAGGCACACGATAGCCCGTTGGATAGGTATTGTCGAGGATATTCATTTTTGTGGCTCAATAATTCCTTCGTCTATCATTGATAAGCTTGATCCCTAAAAACATTCATTAAGGCCCTCAAAATGGCCCCGAAAGTTAAAACTGCTAAAAATAGTAAATTTCCAAAATTGCCAGAAAAATGTTTTGGGCGAGGTGGAAAAGGTGGGTGGCCACCAATATCCACCTGGATCAATCCTCCCTCTTTAGGATGCAATGGTATCCATTACATTGATTTCCCAGGGGAGAGGGGGAAGCGTTTGTTGAATCTGAATCTTGGTGAGCTACTTGCCTTGTTGGAGAAGTTGCGTTGCTTAGCTTGTTGAAGGTTGTCACGAACCTGTGGCTGGAAGGGTTGGACATTTTTAACCAGTCTAGATACATGAGATTCATGTGTGTAGAAGAAATGTTTACACTTTGCTGCAATCTTATCGACCTGATTCTATTGGATAGAAGGTGCTTGGACTGAGGCTACAGTGGTGTTCTTCTATTCACGCTTTGAAAAAACTGTGAAGAAGTTGAATTTTGTAGTATGAGATACTCTCTTATGGCATTGTTTAGGTGGGAAAATAGAATTACCTCTGGTATCCTATAGAGATGACCCCCCAAAGTAACAATGGCACTACGAGGTCAAGACTCATAAATAGCATGGCACTTCCACATATATGGCTAAACCAAGAGAACATCAAGGACATCTATTGGGGAAACATAACATAATACCTCATCCTTGAAGGGTTGGATTTCATATGACAATCAACACTACTGGATGACACAGAGATCTCATCCTTGGCAAAGCCACCTGATGTTGTATGGTTGCGGGTGTGGTGTTGTCGACAGTCCCAATTGTTTGATGACCTCTGTTGAGATGAGGTTCTTCTGGCTACTGCTATCAACAATAAAATGTAGCGGGGTCCCCTTCACCCACATCTGTGAATGAAAAAGGCACTCCCCCTCTTCAGGATCTGTTGGTTCTTCTGTTTGAATTGGTGTGGTCGCAACAATAGTAGTGGGGTCTGCGTCAATGATATGTCTTTTACCAATATTTTTAGAATCAGATTATGAGTCAGGGTTCAGCTCCTTGTCTTTGATATCGATTGCCAATGAATGTTTTGGGAGACATTCCTCGGTGTTGTGCTAGGGGATTTTGTGGAAATCAGACCATTTTCTGGTGTCTTTCTTTGTCTTCCCGTGACCCTTTTTTTCCTATGGCTTGGACTGGTTTTCAGGAGACTGTTTATTAGGTCTGTCTTTATCATACTTTGGTTTTTGAAGATTTGTTGACCCAAACTCCCATTTGTTTTGGTGCTTAAATTTCTACTCTATTTTAACAACATATCGATAAGCAACAGCGAATGATAAGATGTCCAAAAAATCCATTTCAGTTTGGATGTATCTGTGTAGATCCCCACCATATTTCAGAACCAAATGTCATTCAGAGTATTTGATACCCAGATTGGTGTGCAAGGTATGGAAGGTATTGGTGAACTCCAGAACTATTTGGCCCCTCTCTTTCTGTAGTTTGGTGTATCTCATGTACTGGTCCTCATAGTTTCCAACAGGGTAATATTGTTCCTTTTCCGCATCCACCAAAAAAAATCTCAAGTGGGATCGACCCCATATATTCTAGACTCCTCTATGGAACTTTTCTCCGAGCAAGTTTCCCACCAATGTTTGACATGGGGGAGAGCTTTAAGGAGTGTGAAGGTGATATTTTCCTTGTCGGAAAAATTATGAATAGAGAAATATCCCTCTAACATATTTAACCAGTTGTTTAGGGAATCCGCATCTATCTGACCTTCAAATACGGGAATATAAAAATTAACCTGTACCTTGAAAGGAGAGTTGCTTCCAAAGTGGTTGTTTGATGAATATGTGCATGTTTCTATCGACAGAAATTGAATGATGTTGGAAAAATTATCCATCATTTCATCCCTCTGTCGCATGAGAGCTTGCTCAAGCAACAGATTGACAGGATTGTCTGCTCCGTCGTTTTTATTTTCTTCCTCTATGGGGGCTTTCTTGGGTGTGCGAGAGTGATTGTATTCAAGAGATAAACGCCTGAGACCCAAATTTATATACTCAGACCTCATCGGGGACATGCACTAAAAAAATGATCAAGAGTAGCTTGCTCTGATACCACTGATCCTAATTATTTTTCGGCGCGAAATGAGAGTAGAGATATAATAAATAAATGCATAGAGATATTGCAGATATCCAATAATATAACAAAAATGTATCAGAAATGCAACCATAAACATAGAGATACAGTAATACATGATTTCTATTAATGAACGAAATGTACAGAGACTGTAAAAATACAGAGTGAAAGACTCACTAGAATGGTGGGAGCTTATATCTGAGAAGAGATGTGACGTCTACTTGCATTCGCAAGAAGATGATTACAATGAGGCTCTAAAGGAATTTTTACAATAAACAAGAATGTAAAAAACCCTATACATCCAAAAACCTAACCCTAGGAGATGAAGTGCCAAAAGTCATGTGGGCCTCGTTTGGGTAAGTCAGTACATCAACTTCCCCGGGTTGTAACTTTTGCATATGATATCTATTTTAGGTGCATGATAGCCTATTGGAAAGGTATAGTAGAGGATATTCATTTTGGTGCCTCAATTGTGCCTTCAGCTTTCAATGAGAAGATCGATCCTGAAAAACCTTCATTAAGGCCCTCAAAATGACCCCGGAAGTTAAAAATGCTAAAAATAGTAAATTGCTAAAATTGCCAGAAAATTGTTTTGAGCGAGTTGGAAAAGGTGGGTTGACACCAATATCCACCTAGATCAATCCTCCCTCTTTAGGAATAAATCATCTCCATTGCATTGAGTTCCTAGGGGAGAGGGGAAGCGTTTGTTGAATCTGAATCTTGGTGAGTTGCTTACATTGTTGGAGAAGTTTTGTTGCTTAGCTTGTTGAAGGTTGTCACGAACCTGTGGCTGAAAGGGTTGGACCTTTTTAACCAGTCTAGCTACATGGGATATTTACACTTTGTTTCAATCTTATCGACCTGCTTCTGTTGGATAGAAGGTGCTTGGAATGAGGCTGCAGTGGTGTTATTCTATTCACACTTTGAACAGACTTTGAAGAAGATGAATTTTGTAGTATGAGATACTACCTTGCGACACTGTTTAGGTGGGAAAATAGTCGGAATTACCTACAGTATCATGTAGATATGACCCCCCAGAGTAAAAATGACACTACGAGATCAAGACTCATAAATAGCATGGCGCTTCCACATATATGGTTGGACCAAGAGAAGATCACTGCCATCTAGTGGGAAAACATCAAATAATACCTCATCCTTGAAGGGATGGATGTCGTATGAAAATCGACACTGTTGGCTGACACAGAGATATTGTCCTTAGCGAAGCCACTCGATGTTGTATGGTTGTAGGTGTGGTGTTGTCGACAATCCCAACTGTTTGACAACCTCTGTTGAGATGAGGTTCTTCTGGATTTCTCTATCAACAATAAAATGCAACGGGGTCCCATTCACCCACATCTGTGAATGAAAAAGGTGCTCCCCCTCTTCTAGATCTGTTGGTTCTTCTAGTTGAATTACTGCGGTCGTGAAAATAGCAGTGGGATGTGCATCGATGATATGTCTTTTACCACTATTTTCAGAATCAGATTATGAATCAAGGTTCGACTCCTTGTCTTTGATCTCGGCCACCAATGACTGTTTTGAGAGACATTCCTCGGTGTGGTGCCAGGGGATTTTGTGGAAATCGTACCATTTTTCGGTGTCCTTCTTTGTCTTCCCATGACCCTTCTTTTCCTATGGCTTGGAATGGGTTTTGGGAGACTGTTTATTAGGGCCGTCTTTATCATACTTTGGTTGTTGCAGATTTGTAGAACCAAACTCCTGTTTGTTCTGGTGCTTAAATTTCTGCTCGATTTTAATAGCATATCGATAAGCAACACCGAGTGATTAGATGTCAGGAAAATCCATTTCAGTTTGGATGTATCTATGTAGAGCCCCACAGTATTTCAAAACCAAATGTTATTCAGAGACTTTGATACCCAGCTTTGTGTGCAATGTATGGGAGGTATTGGTGAACTTTGGAACTGCTTGGCCCCTCTCTTGCCGCAGTGTGGTCCATCTCATGTACTGGTCCTCATAGTTGCCAACAGGGTAATATTGTTCCTTTCCCACCAATTTTTGACATGGGGGAGAGCTTTAAGGAGTGCGTAGGTGATCTTTTCCCTGTCAAAAAAATTATGAAGAGATAAATAACCTTCTAACAGAATTAACCAGTTGTCTAGGGAATTCGCATCTATCTGACCTTCAAATACGGGAATATCAAAATTAACATGTACCTTGAAAGGAGAGGTGATTCCTTAGTGGTTTTTTGATGAATATATGCCTGTTACTATCGGAAGGCATTGAAGGATGTGGGAAAAATTCTCCATCATTTCATCCCTCTGTTGTGTGAGAGCTTGCTCAAGCAACAGATTGATACGATCGTCTGCTCCGTTGTTTTTATTTTCTTCCACCACGGGGGGTTTCTTAGGCGTGCAGGAGAGATTTTCTTCAAGAGATACAATATCGAGACCCAACTTTATATACTCAGACCTCATCGGGGACATGCACTAAAAAAATGATTAAGAGTAGCCTGCTTTGATACAACTGATCCGGATTATTTTTCGGCACGAAATGACAGCGGAGATATAATAAAGAAATTCACAGAGATATTGTAGATATCCAATAATATAACACAAATTTATCATATATGCAACCATAAACATAGAGATACAATAATACACAATTGCTATTAATGAAAGAAATGTACAGAGACTGTAAAAATATAGAGTGAAAGACTCACTAGAATGGTGGCAGCTTATCTCTGAGAAGAGATGTGATAGCTACTTGCATTCACAAGAAGGTGATTGCAATGAGGCTTTGAAGGCCTTTTTACAATAAACAGGAATGTCAAAAACCCTAAACATCCAAAAACCTAACCCTAGGAGATGAAGCACCAAAAGTCATGTGGGCTCTGTTTGGGTAAGTCAGTACATCAAATTCTCGGGGTCTTAACTTTTGCATACGATCTTCATTTTAGGCACACGATAGCCCATTGGAAAGGTATCATCAAGGAGATACATTTTTGGGGGTCAATCATTCCTTCGATTATAATTGAAAAGCTCAATCCCGAAAAACCTTCATTAAGGCCCTAAAAATGGCCCCAGAAGTTAAAACTGCTAAAAATAGTAAATTGCCAAAATTTCCATAAAAATTGTTTTGAGTGAGTTGGAAAAGGTGGGTGGACACTATTGTAGGAAAATCTCCTTGCAGACAGGTAGATTGCCTCTAAGAGATTGACCCTAACTCTAGACAGAAAATGCGTAATGTGGACACTGACTTCATTTCAAATCTATCTAAACTAACACATGAGAAGGAAGGATAACATAAGTACCTCCTTATCGACGTTTGTCCCTGCACACTCCGAGTTGCGTTCCAATCCTTTTCTCCTCACTGAGTTCTGCAGAAAAAAAATATACAACCAATTCCTACTCTATTGATGTTAACTTGAAAATAGATCTATCAATTAATTATAAGTTCATGTAACATTAGACACAAACTAGAAAGAAACAGGCCAAGCATGTCATATTAATGAGAATAACGACAGCAGTACTTACAATCGTAGATGTGAATGCGATAGCTTTGTCAAGTCCTCTTCGTCTAACCCTTTCCTAAAAGATCCACAACTTGGATAACAACAGCTTCACTGATCACTCTCTTTTGGCTGACTTTAATTTCCTCCAAGATCATAGGTTTCATGCTAGCAGTTCTTCTCCTTTTCCACCATCATAGAGCCTGCTTATATAGGTTAAGAGGAGCTTAACCTCTTGAGTTATCTTT
>JASDQU010373731.1:4018-16269 GCA_032191745.1 Picea mariana | reverse complement strand
TGGTATCTACGGAATACCTAAAAACATTGTATATATTGTATGGCGAATGGTGAAATTCGATATAATGAAAATAAGAAAGGTTTTCCCGGTTGAGGGTTTCCAGTAAAAATTCTCTATGTATTTTGTGTATGAGCCATTGATTAATTTATGTATTGCTTAAGAATCTATATGCATTGCTTTACTTCGTAGGTTTAAAAATTACAAGACTCCAGGAAGCAAGAAAAACCCTAATAAGTTGGCTAATAACCCTAGAAGCCTTGTCGGCTCAAGAAGATAATTTATATTAGGTTATTATCCTCTAAGAGAAGAAATCGGCCAGAAATAATAATAATATACTAAACAGACACTTATCCAAAAGGAGAAGTCATCCCCAACAAAACTGGCAGAATCACTATAAATACAGGGCGCGAGTTCTCATTTGACAGCATCTCAGAATTGCAGTTCCCAGTTTTGGTGCGCACTGCAGCTCCAGTTTGGTGCGCACGTGTGGAGGGAGGCTTCGACCTATGGTTGGGTGACGAAGGTATTGTCAATGGTAAAACAAGCACACCATCTTCTATATTCTAACAAGTTATGGGCCCACAACCCTTCATTCATCCTAAAACGCTGGAAGGAAACATAGCCGCTAGATATTGAGTTTGTTGAGGAACTGTCGCTAGGGTTACTCACAGAAGTAGCTTCCAAGACACTGCAAATAGGGTTACTAGCAGGTGCATTTGCAAAAACCCTAAAACTCTTGTTGAGGCACCTTAAGTGACGAAATTGACCTAATCTTCGGATAGATCAAGTGCGCCCTAGCCCAGCGCATCTCCTAGAACTCTCAGAAGACCAAGACATGAAGTTTGGATTTCTGGTCAAATCTAGGGTTTGACCAAGTCAAGCAGCCATGACGAACTCTATGAAGTCTGAGGACAAGTTAGATGGAGCCTCTAACTTCAGATCATGGAAGACAAGGATTGACTTCATCCTTGCTAAGAATAAAGTACTAGATATTGTGAAAGGAAAGATCGTAAAGCCAGAGTTTAAAGAAGGAGAAGAGAAGGAACCGCAGAACGTTGTAGCTATGGAAAAGTTCAAATATGTTGACATCAATGCCATGAGTATCATAGTAGATTTCATAAAATACCACTTGACACTAATTAAAGTGCACCCTTAAGAGGAAAACTTGTACTATCATTTGCCTAGAAAGTTTGAGCATGCAATTTCAACTTAAACAAAACAATTTGTAAAGGAATTTTACCTCCCCTAAGTGGCTAGCAACCACTTATGCTCCCATCTTGAAGGTTGTCCTAAAGTCTACAAAGATCCCTCCTAAGTGCACCAAGAAATGAGCTTCCCACACATAAATGGCTGAACATACATCAAACCCTCACACACTAACACAAGTATAACAAGAGCTCTACTCCATTGATATCCAACCAACATACAATGATGGGAGGGCATATTTATATAGATGAGGCACCCACCAAAACCATGGATGAAAAACCATGGGTAAAACAAAACCATGGGAAAAAACCATGAGGTGCCCTCAAACCATGGGCTAATACAACTTGCTACCACAAAACCATGGGTAAATACAATGATCTTCTTCAAAACCATGGGTAAAACCACTTCTCATAAGTGGAATATGGGCCCCATTGTGCCCCACTAGAAATCAACATGAGTGGAAAATGGGTCCCACAAAGGGGGTTTAGAGAGAGAATTCACCCCACAAGCTTGCATGAGTGGAAAATGGGTCCCACAAAGGGGGTGCACCCCACCAAGAGCTAGGTAAGTGGAATGTGGGCCCCATATGAGGGTGTGCCCCACTCAAAAGGTGGTTTTCCATATATAAGTGTGGAAAGGGGCCCACAAAGGGGGTGCACCCCACCAAGAGCTAGGTAAGTGGAATGTGGGCCCCATATGAGGGTGTTCCCCACTCAAAAGGTGGTTGTCCATATATAAGTGTGGAAAGGGGCCCACAAAGAGGGGTATACCCTCACCAAATGTGCCAAGTAACCATCCATGTGTATAATGGGTCCAAGAGGGGTTCCCCATCACCAAGAGTGCCCAAAAATGACAAGAAAGCATGCTCCATGTGCTGAAAAAAATGTGTTGATGATGTGGACTGCTCCTTCATAGTTCCAAAATGCAAGGTTCCAACTCATAGTGATGGGTCAAGCTTATTCATAAGTCAATTAGTGGTTAGCATAAGTGATATATTCTAGCAACAAAGCAAAATTGGGTTAATTTTACAATTTGCCTAAGCTTAACCATGGTGGGACAACCTTTAGGCCTTATCACAAGTGTCAATTCCCTAAGACCAAGGTGGATTTCCTAAGTTACCAAGTTGGAAGTAGGTGCTAGTGGTGGTTGATTGCGAAAAGGGGAAAAGGGGATTTCATGTATTGACCATATAGTTATGATGTTGATGTTGTTAATATTATGGTATCCATGGGAGGTATTTACCTCCATGTGTGAACCTAACAAGAATAGAAGACTCCAGAAAGTAAGAGAAAACCCTAATGAGTTGGATAATAACCTTAGAAGTCTTGTTGGCTCGAGAAGATAATTTATATTAGGTTATTAGCCTCCAAGAGAAGAAGTTGGCCAGAAATAATAATAATATACTAAACAGACACATATCCAGAAGGAGAAGTTGGCCCCAACAAATCTGGCAGAACCAGTATAAATACAGGGTGCCAGTTCTCATTTGACAACATCTCAGAATTGTAGTTCCCAGTTTGGTGCACACTGTAGTTCCCAGATTAGTGCGTACATGTGGAGGAGAGCTACAGGTGCAGCTACTGCAGCTAGTAGTTTGGGTGTTGGCTTGGACTATCTCTTGGCTAGGGATTGTACTCCATGGCATATAGATATATTCAGATTGATTTTGAGATTGGTTTCACTAGGCCTTGTTTGTGACTATGACAACTATTGACATGTAACCACATTTCTACTTACCTACTCATGGCCATGAACACTTGTTGGTATATTTTCTGCATGGATCTGCATTGTATTCTTTCCAGCCATGTATGCAAAGTCAGTACATAATGTAATAAGAAATTGAGTTCATCCAACTGGTTCTCTACCACTCCACTTTTGGGTTATTTATAATGTATTTCATCCATCACGTTATTTATAATGTATTTCGTCCATCACAGATACTCCTCTGATCTCACACATTAGGGGGCATCTATTATAGAAATATTTTCCTCACCATTGCTATCTTGCACAGAGGGCCTTTTTTCCATTTCCCTATGCATACTTATCAACCCCCTTTTTATAAATCCAGATCCAAAATTATATATTTTTCCACATATACGCTCCCTAACTACTGTGCAAGATGCGTATACGCTTGCTGCTCCACTACAGCTTGTGTATATCGGGATTTGTGCCAGAAAATACAAAATGAGGTTGGGTTTCCATGTCAAGACAAAAGATCGTTGATCTTTTGCCTTCCATATACTGGAAACGTTTTGAATTGGCCCTTCATTTGCATTCTAGAGGCAATAAGAGCACAATTTCGAGCTATGGAAAAAGAGGAGAAAGTATTCAACTTTGAGAGCAAAGTTACTCTAGAGAAATTACTTCATATTCAGTTTGCATCCCTCTGTCCCTCAAGTCTAAACATGGTGTTCAACCCCCAACCTCTTTCCTTATTGTCGAGAGGACCTCATTACCTCTTTGTTATGAGCTTGCCTTTGGTAGAGGATTGAAGTGGTGGAGACCCAGTTGGAAGGAACTTGGTTTCTTGGTTTCGAACCCTGCCGACACAGAAGTCTGTAATGTTGATACTTCTATTGATCAATTATTAATATAAATACTCCTTTCCCATCCTATCGATATCCTAAAAATATGTGATTATTATCCATGGGAATGTTTGTAATGTTTATTAATGGATTGTGTTATCTTATGTGTTAACTCATTTTATATATTGTCACTATATACTTGCATCGCTTATTTGTTGAGAACTTCTTGCAGGTGTAAAGCTTTGGGTCAAAGTGTTCAATGGTGGAACAACATCAAATGATTGGATCAAGCTAGGTTTCTTCCTCGTATTGCACATTAGTTTATATAGCACATGTTGGAATTGAGTTGATTTCTGCAGTCATACCTATCTGTTTTGGTTTACCCTTGGCCATAGAGAGTTTTTCCCTTGTAACAATTGGTAAGATAAATGCGGACTTGCATGTTTTTCTTATTTTCCTTTTAGCAATTGCAATTTGCAAAGAAATTATTTGTTTGGTATTGAGATTATTGTAAATAGTCGGCCAATAAAGGATGGACCCTGTGTTATCAGATTAATCGGTAGGTGTGGACACTAACAGATCTCCCTATATCCACCTAGATCTAGAACAAAATAGGACAGGACATGACTCTTTCCCTAAGTTTTGACAATTGAACTAGCTAGTAGGAAGGACCAAATAACATACCTTATTATTGCTTCCTAGGGTATTTGTTGCTCCCGCTTCACTCCAGTGCTCTCATGAGGTCAAGACCAAGACAACACAAGCCAACCAAAGTGAAGATAGCACAATATATTCAACTGTCAACTTATGTGTATGATCAAGGAATTACACAATAAAGTGGAAATAGCTTTATGGGAAAGGGACATGCCACTGTATCATATTAATTGAAAGTAAAGATTACAACCTGATAGCCTTGATGTCGCAAACTTCCTTTCGATGGCTCTTGGCTCCAACACACACACTTGCTCAATCCTTGTATGAAGAAGATCAAATCCTCTTGATAGACTTGCTAGAGTCTTCAAGCTATTGTTCAAGTTAAGTCCTTCACACAATTCTTTCACCAATTCTCCAATGAATCTTGCTTAACCTTTTCCATGAGAATTCCCTCGATATATAGGAGAGAATGAGATAGTTACTTGGATAATAATGATCCCAAAATATCAGGGAATCTAGTACAAGGATAACCATTCGAATGCCAACCCATTCTTCTAGAATATTCCCTTCTAGAAACATCGAGAATTCATATTTTTCCATGCTTTAGGACGAGTTCGCACCCTGACTATTCAATGCAGTGTGAGAAGTTCACACCCTGGCTTAACGAAGCCTGCGAGAATGGGTCATTCTCGCACCCAAATATATTAGCATCCTCTGAACCTTCTTCAAAAATGGGTTTTCTGGGAAGAGATGAAAGTAACTTTTCTCAGGAGAAAGTTCTTATGAAGAGCCTAAGTACACCATCATCAATACATCATCATGACGACCAAAATCATGGGTAACACCATGTGGTTCAATGAAAACGTGCACAACATATATGTCTTGGATGATTTAATCATGATGCCTTTATTGATTTCTTGGAAAATTGGAAGTTGAAAATGTTGAAATGGTGACAACAAATCCCCACAGGATGTGGATCTAGATCCTATTATTCAACTTTTGGTTGAGATAAGGCAACCTTAGTTAGAATGTATAATTAATGTTAGTTTCATTGTAACCATGGGAGAATTGTTTAAATATGTGTGCTTGAGAGACAAATATTGAGCCAGGGATTCAAACCCTCTCCAGGTTGTTGGTCGTAATATCTGGTTTATTGAACAATAAGAATGTCATTGCCATTGTCCTATGGATGTTTCCCTCATGAGGTGAAGGAGGTTTCTACCATGTAAACTATTGTCTCCTATGTGATTGAATTTGTGTATGGTTTTTTCTTTGGTTTTTCTATTGCAAAATTAATATGTGGCTTTAAAGATCCTAACAAGTGGTATCAGAGGGGGGTTTGAGGATGTTATCGCCCTGTAAATTCTCCAGAGGTTGTTGGAAGGAAGAAATAATTTAACAAAGGTAACCTTATCCAACCACTTCAAAAATGGGATCTAGCCCTTCCAATTTCAGAGAGGGGTCTCTCTATAAGATTTATCTATGTTTAAGTTTCATATTTTAGGCTAGTTAAAAGAATCGACAGTGTCGCTTGTTTTTTATAAAGATGGCTGAAATATAAATCATGCATCCATTGGGCTATGGGGTCTATATTTATAAACTTGAGATCAAAGAACGGTTTTTTGGAAAGATATTCTCACAGGGAAATATTATGAAAACTATTGAATTCTTTATGAATAAAATGATGGGTTAGCAGAAAAAATGAGATAAACAACAAGAGTAAAGAAGCATTCGAGAATTTCTTTATCGTATTGTTAGAAAAAAAATAGTAAAATCCTTTAGAAGTTGTAACAGAGTATATGAAATAAGTTCCACAACTTGACTCCTTCTAAATGATTAGACAAGAAAATACATGTGATCACGAAGACAAAAGAAAAAACCATTAACAATGAGAAGAAACACATCACCAATAGTAAACACGCATGAATCCTGTGAAAAACTCTCTTTTATTACTGGTAGATCCCTTGATAAAGATTACAACACTTCAACTTGCTTGGGCATGAGATCAACCCTGAATACTTCGAAGCTTGAAGTATTTATAATCAAAATTACAACGACCTTGTCATAACTGATCAGGACGTCAAAAAACTAAAATCTAGCTAACTAAATAATAGAATACAAGAATATAGCAACTGCTAATGATGTGTCGAAATTTCATGATGATTTTCTGGGGTGGTCATTGGTGATTCATTCACATGACTTTGGATGTTGTGCATGATGACTCAGATGATACACGTCATCTATCATTCGATTAAGTTTCACATCTCCTCCCACATTTGCTGATTGGGTATGGTTATTTTGAGCATTCTTCCAAAGATTTAATTCTATTGTCTTTTGCAAAGGATGATATCTTCTCCAGCTTCAATTGCGTCTGGACATTGTTCAGAGAAACCTGCAATTTAGTGGCAGTAGTAGAAGCTTTTGCCAAGATGTAGAATACCATTTCTCCAGTCTGTTGATGCAGATCCATCTGATCAGTTGGGTGTACATCTTTGGTGTTGAATTCAAAAGTTGCTCTTTTGTAATCAATGATAGCCTTAGGATCGTGCACTTGTGCCTGGAGAAAGGACATATGCAGCCTTCCTTTCTCTGTATCAAATGCAGACAAAAGTCGATGTTGTCTCATGAAAGTTTGCTTCAGAAACTGAGCATATGTGTTTCTTATCAACATTTGATTCTTCTTCTTGATCATATCATATTTCTCAAAGACACCCAATTTCGCACCTCCTTGACTTTGTTGATTTACCAGTGAAGTGTTAATCTACTTCTAAGATGAAGAAGTAGACATGATATGTTGATCGCTTGAGATAAGAGGTGTCTGATCGCCTCTCAAAGCTGTGATGGGTTGTGTTTCCTTTTCACCAGTTGTTTCAGTCATATGACAGGATTTCGGTATTTTGGTGTGCATCTGAAACTCTTCAGCCGACACTTCAAAAATAGAAGGAGAAACATCCTTTATGGGTCTTTTCTCTTTAGGTATCTGTGGTGTGTTTGTTTGAGAGATAATGATTTGAGGAGACTGTTGTTCTACCTCTTCCAATGTACTTACCTCCCACTCTGTTTGATTTGCAAAATTCTCTATATCTGGCTTGGGTGCATGAATATATGGGATATTCTTGTTCTTCACTCTCATCTCTATGATGATTTCCCATAAATCGTAGTTCCACAGGAAACTTGTGTCAAACTTCATTTCCCTCAAAAGTTTATCTGCCTCTTCCATGATAGCTCGGTTAGTGCAGATAAAGGACCCTATTTTCCCCTTGATCCTCAATTGTTGTCTCTTCTTCAAAGACACGAAGTGTATGTCATCAGAATTTATCATTTTTCTTATATATTCAAGGGAAAATATCCTCACTGGTAGATACTTGGGCAACTTATATGGAGCCATCTCACACTCGTATACTCTGATTTCTGTATAGTTCTAATCCAGGTACCAATCTCCCATTTTTGCGAGGTCTGAGAGGTGAAACATTCTTTGTATCTCCTCATTTATCCTTGGCTTGGGCCTCCCACTGAGCATGCTCACCACAAGATGGTAGAACTGCTCGATGAACTGTTTGAAGCTGAATTTTGTAGATTTTCTTCTGAGTAGTGAGGTTTGTCATCCTTGTCCATTTTTTGCATCAGAAAGGGGAACTTCTTTGTCTGAAAGAAAATGAAAATGTAGGCTAGTATAGAGGAATACTGGAACATTCCCTTTGTGGAAATTTTTGAAAGATGATCATGGATATTCTATGTTAGGAAAGTGTTGTAGTTGAACTGATTGGTAGCCTTTTCCTCGACCGAGAAAATGGATAGGAAACCCAATATAGGTTCGTCTATCCACTCATCCGAAAAATAGCCAAGTAGAGAATAGAGTGATGAAATTACTTGGTTTCCTCTTTCTGAGAACATGGAAGAAGGGTATGGGGGATTTGTCTTGGGGAGATGAGCATCCTACGGGAGGAAAGGATCAAAAATTTGGGCCCTTTGGGGAAAAGACAGATTCTGATACAACTCTGTTAGAATTTCAAAGTTGAAAGGGGATGGGGAATCGGCTCTAGGTATTTGTAGCATATTATCAATGACATCTGGCATGATAGAGAAAAGAGCTTCTCCAGATGAAGAAACCATTGTTCTCTAGTCAGGGAGGTAATGAGCTTGACATTTTAGAGAAAATTCGGGGAAGTGGTGGACTTGGGGAAACATATAAAGAGGAAGATTGGACTCCCAGAGCCCAATTTCATCGCTTTGATCTATGAATGTATCTTTAAACCATGACTATAACTCCATGAAGTCAAATTCGCACCTTGTCTCTGAGATTAAGTAATCCTTGTCGACTAATGGGATCCTTTCAAGGTCGATAGGAGGTGGGAGGAACGGATTTTTCTCGACTTCTTCTCTTTTAGATTTGGATGCCATCACTGTGAAAAATACCTGCAATTTAAACACAAAACGTTAGCGGGTGATGGCTATGGTTAGGTCAATGACTCGATCAACAAAGTGGAAAAGGATCAGCTGGTGTGCGGAGAAAATGAATAATGTGCAAATGGAAAAAATGGGGATGGTTTTGAGTGAACGGGTATCTGTTGGGTGCGGGTGACAGGTCCATAGGCTAGTGGATAGGTAGCCAGTAATAAATGGCCAATGGGTCATTTGAAGTGTGAGATGGTAGGTGAAGGACAGATGAAGGGTGTGATAGGGTGACGTGGGATGCACTAATTGGGGCAAAGGCAGATGTGAGGTGGTTTGTGATGGGTGACCAGAGGGAAAAGAACTGACGGAGTTATGAGACGGGACCTGCAGGGGGAGGTAGTGGAGTGTGATGTCACCAGGCGACGGTGGTATGTCAGAAGGGAGGTAAATGGTGAGTGGTTTTGGAGTGGAGAGGCTCTGATCCAATCAATGTATGCCGCGTTATGGTGGGGATCGCCTGGAAAAACCACTTCATTCCAGACCCCCCCCACCTTTAAAGGCAGAAGGGTCGGGGGGGTCCAGAATCCTTTGTCAGTCATTCATCTGCGCGCCACTTTCTAGACCGTAGATCTAAGTGATCCTGTTAACCAACATTCTGGATTCTTTCTCAAACTTTAATCTATCAACGTGAAGTCACATAAGCAACGGGAACTAAGTTTTAATGCTTTTTGTGGGTTTTTTCCCTTGCTTTCTTTCTTTCTCGACACCATGGGGTTGGATAAACACACTTTCAAACATCAGGACATGAACCTAACTCGACCATCATGCATGCTTTATTGAAACCAAATCAACTAACCTATGTTCTCACCTACTCATCTACAACATTTAGCCCAGATTAAATTGTTGGACTAAGAAAATACTCTACCCTAGGCTTATTTGACCAAGATTAGGTGGTTTGGTTAAATTTATTCACTAGCTAACCTATCAACTTGACTAAGATTAAATAGTTTAGTCAAGATTATTCATTATTCCTATCAACGTCAATTTAAAAGGACTTGACCATGATTGAACATTACGGGCCAAGTCATTGTTATTGCATGGGGCCTTTATTTTTCTTTTATGCCCAATTTTATTATTTTCTCATTTTTATTTTCTTTTGTTTTGTTTTCTTTTCTTTTTCTTCAAATCAATTTGTAGAATGAAACAGTGTTTGCATCCTTCATTACAATAAAGGAATGAATTTCCAGTCATCAATTGATTCTATAAATTATAGGGTTATAACAGCGGCTCCACCTGGGGATGGTACTCTCCTTGTGAAGTGACAAGAACCTGCTCTCTGATATCCTGAAATATTTTTCTCTCAGAGCTCCTTCTGCTAATTGATTCTTTCTTATTTTAAAAAATTTGGTGCTACTGACCAATGCCTTAAGGCCTTCTCTGCAGGCTTCAAACATTTGACCGGTAGCACCAACACACAACTAAAAAATAAATAAAATGGTATGTACAGATGTTATAACCCTAAATTTCACCACATATGCTTACCTGGAATCAGACCAACTCATTTCCCTTCTTTTCCAAAAATCTGTTGAACAACTCTTTGAAAATCCTCTTGTGTAAAGGCCCACGTGCCCTAACCCATTACTGCATGTGTGTACACACTGGCTGGCTCACAACAGCCCATGTGTACCTACTAAAGCATGAAAAAAGGAAAGTTTCTAATGGAACAAAAAGCTATGGGTGAGTTAACTGAAACTCCCGGCCATGCATGGCCGAGGGTTCGTCCAAAACCCTAGCTCCTTCTAGCCTATAAAAGAAGGTATAGGGGCACCATTTGGAAGAGGAAAAAATATAGCGAAGAAACTTTGCCCATTTACGTATTCCATTGTGCCAACCCTTTAGCCTTTCCTCATGCCAAAGGAGATTTAATGCAAAGCAGTTGAAGGACAGAAGAAGAGGAGCCCAGGATCAGGTTCAAGGAGCAGTGGTCGGTCTCAGCTTTTGTAAGTTGATTCACTTTACGTAATAAAAAGAATGCTTTTCCCGTCCCAATTCATGAGTTGTCTATGATTCAATTGGTTTATGTTTGATTTCTAACCCTTGAGTATAGAAGTAGCATGCATGCATAGTTGTTGTTTGTCTTGAGTGCAGGTCATCTTTGGAAGGAGCAGCGCAAACAAGTAATCAAGCACAATGGAGGATCTACATCGAACGTCGGTAATAAGGTAGGTGGTCCTTTTCCATGCATTTACTGAGAAAACGGGGTTTAAATCTTGGGATGTAGGTAAAAAAGTAGTTTCTATTCGATCAAATCTACATGCAAAGTCAGACCCTAATTTTCTAGTATGTAGGGTGTTTTTCCAAACAACAGAATTGACGACCATACTAGGGAGAATACTCTTTAGGGTTCCTAGATTTATTTAAGTTTTTGGGTAGTTTAAAGACTAGGCTTTCTATTTTTTCTTTGCCTGTCTTTTCTTTTTCTATAAGTTCTGAGCTAGCAGGGAGTCTGGTTTTCCATACCAGCTTTCCCTGACTTTTGCTTGAATGTATTTTTCGAGACACACAGAGGTACACGCGGCCTATAGAAGGCCTGCACGCATGTACCCGCACCGTATCCTCTTACAGCCTGCGTGGGAATGCTAGCCGTAGAGATAGCAGTAGCATGTAGGAGTTCAGAGAACCTTAGAGGCAGTCCTCCTTTTTCCTGTCAGAATCACACATTCTCAGGGGGTTTGCTGGAATCCTGTCTGAGTCTTTCTTGTTAACAGTCCTATCTCAGATTGCTTTTTTTTTGCCTTATTATTTTTCCTTGCATTATTTGTTTTTTCTGTTAGAAAGAGTAGCCAAGGCTTCAAGGGATCCTGGTTATCAATACCAGAGGCCTCTTCCTGGTCTGGACTGCTTGTTTTCATATTTTTTCTTAGAATTTAGATATACACGTGGCCTGTACAAGGTCAGCCCGCGTGTACATGCCCTCTGTCTCTGGTCAGCAGATGTTTGCACGCGTGTTGTTTGAGTGACAGTAGCATGCTTGTACAGGATACTTTTTGTTCAGGGCATGACAGTCATCCCCTCCTTTGATAAGAAGTATTCCTCTTAGGTGTTTCAATCTATGTTTGAATAGTCAGTAGCTTAGGCTTCATCTTACGCTTAGCCTGCTTTTTCTCAATTAAAAGTTGACAGAAAAATAAAAAATAAAATTTTGTTTTATGGTTTTTAGACAAACGTGAGAGTCATTGTTTTTTTAATTTCCTTTGTGTGATTCTTTAATCTGATTCTTTGCGATCTGTGGTTTAAGCCAAAATTGTTTTTCTTGTTTTTTTTCTTGTCGGTATTTTCCCTTCCTTGCTTTACTAGCACATAAATAAATAAAAAATCTCTTTTCATTTTCTTCTTCAGTTGAAGAGTGTGTTTCTGCATCATTAGCTAGGTAAAAGTCTTTTATTTCGTAAGATTTTTGCAATTCACTTA